>LR574809.1:0-27614 GCA_900536345.3 Caenorhabditis sp. 39 LS-2015
CTCCGATTCTCCACTGCAGACGGCGGAAATCTGTGTAATTCGGACAAGTGCGAACTGCAATCGAACTGGACTCAACAGGGTAAATGAGCGGGAAAAGGAGGGAAAGATAGGGAAGGGAACAGACTAGAAACGACGGGAACCAGCTAGGAGACGCGTGCTGATAGGAACCAGAGTGACCAACACTCAAACTCTCGTTGTGTTCATAAATAAGTAAGGCATAAGAACAGAAGAGACGTTTGGAGGAAAAATCGGAGAAAAAATGGACAAGTTCTTGAAAATGAAAGAGAACTGTTTCTTTTCAAAGACCCATAGATATTCTGATCACTTTCGGATTCTAATCATAATCTCCTTCTTCCCAGAAATCTGCGACTACGTGGGTTGCAACGATGATGCTTGTGAAGGTGGCGGATACCTCTTGTGGACTCAGTACGTCGAATGCGCTTCCACTGCCGCTAGGGTGAGATCATTCTTTGATGCAATCCAAAACTTCCGAACCGTTTCCAGGTCGTGCTCATCATCGCGGGTGTTCTGTACATGCTTCTCCTGTTCGTAATGGTCAGTTCCGCAGCCGACGACTTCTTCTCTCCGTCCATTTCTTCGATTGTCGCGCATCTGAGAATCAGTGAATCCGTCGCCGTGAGTCCCTCCCTCACCCCTTCATTTCCTTCTTCTTCTTCTGCAGGGAGTAACATTCATGGCCTTTGGAAACGGTGCTCCGGACGTCTTCGGATCCATCGCTTCCGTCCTCAGCAGTCCCACTCCGAAAGCAGATCTGGCCCTCGGAGAATTGTTCGGAGGCGGTCTTTTCGTCGTAACCATGGTCGTCTCCACCATCATTCTGACTTCTCCGTTCGACGTCGAAGTGTTCAGCACTTTCCGAGATCTGATTTTCTATCTGATCGCCCTCGCATTCATCGCTTTCTGCCTGATTTTCTACGATCAAGTGACCCTCTGGATGCCATTAAGTAGCCTAAGCTTGCATTTTCACCTCAAAATCAAGTTCGCATCTTTCAGCGTATCTCGGATTGTATGTCATCTACGTAATGACAGTTTTCGGTGCTCAGGCAATGCATAATCGTCGGAGGAAAGCGATGAATCAGCAGAACAGCACGAGGAGTGCAAAGAGTGGAAAGAGCACGAAAAGTGTGATCAGTAGACGGAGTCGACAGAGCATCTCGCCGATGCCCGTCATCCCCGAAATCACTGTCGAGGAACAAGGTTCGTATGCAACTGTGCTCCATTGACAATCCCGTTTTCCAGCTCCTCCATTCCCCGAAATCTCTCTTGTCACCAATGCGATTGACAAGTTGAAAGACCACATGGCAGAGAAGGCGGCGACGCCACGCAGATACGTGAAACGTCCGTCATTCATGATTGCCGGAGACGGACTGCCCAATCATCTCCATCCGTATTCCCATTCGAGACGAGGAAGTCAAATTCCAGAAGCAGAGGAAAAAGAAGAAGAGGAGGAGGAGTTCGTAGTCATCCATGGGCACGTCTTCCAGGGACACGAGGCTCGAAGCAGAGCAAACAGCATAGTTCCGGAGCCAATGCAGATCAGCAGTTGGCAGTCGAAAGACGTGCTCACAGACCTTTGCGAGCACTTGGATCCCCGACCGGAGGCTGAAGAATGGGAGGAGATGAACATTGTCTCGAAAACTCTCTGTCTCATAAATGTACATGAATCCATGAAGTTCTCCGTAATCAATCGCTTTCAGCTTCTCCCGGTGTTCCTGTTCCGCCTAACAATTCCATTGAACGAGTTGAGTTGGTCAAAACCTCTCGCATTTATCCACGCCTTCACTTGCCCTGCTTTTCTTCTCTTTTCAATTCAATGTAAGTTTCTCAAAAATTGGCTCAGAAAAGGATTGGAAATAATCACATTGGTTCATTCCAAGCGTTGGGAAAATTATTCTTCACTGCCAGTCTATCAAACGTGTAGCAGTGAAGCGTTTGCGGGCAGCAGCCGACACACTGCGGGTTCCGCCAGCGGACAAGTTTCGCACGCAAATAGGCTCCGCCCACTATTGCGGCGGGCGCAATGCGTTCAAAATGTGAAGAGAATCCCGAGTTTTTTCACAAGATGGATAATAAAATATAAAAACTTGAATTTCTAGTCTTCCTGAAGTCTCCGTTCTCCGGAAGTCCTGGTCTCTGGCTGTACGGATTCGTTTTCTCAATGATCATCGCCGCGCTTCTCGTCTTCTTCACAGAACTCAGCGTTCAGCCGAAATATTACAAAGTGGATCAAAGTTTCAAAACATTCAGCTGAATTTTGAACATTTTCAGGAATTCTACTCATATGTCGGCTTCCTGATGTCAATCGCGTGGATCTATTTGATCTCCTCGGAAGTTGTCAATGTTGTCACCATGTTGGGAGTGGTTTCGAGGATATCACACGAGGTAAAACTTGATATTCATGAACATTTTCAATACCAGCCTGATCCTGCCGCTTCGCGGCATACAGGCCGGGAGGAACAGTAGAAAATGAATCGAATGGGCAAAGACGCGCAACCTAGGGCAAAAAGAAATTCACGTTGAAAATATTTATTTTCACGGCGGACGGAATGAACGAATGACACACGTACTCAAATCTTTCCAGAATATATTATAAGAATGATACCGTTTACCGTTACTGATATAAGCAATGAGTTATGTCGAAACGTTGTATAAATACCTGTCTACGCCATCCTGCAGGACATGTCTATATTATGCGTTGCTGGGGTGGTAAGAGTTCAGATTCGAACGCGGCACGGGGACGCAATTCCGGTGCTGACTCTCACTCTCTTACAGTCGCAGGAACTAGAGTGCAGTGTCGAGCCAATAGTCGACAAAAGTCGAAAGTCGATCTTGGACTGCCGACAAAAGTCGACTTTTCCTTTTCGACTTTCGACTGCCGACAAAAGTCGACTTTTCCTTTTCGACTTTCGACTGTCGAAAGTCGATTTTTCATAGTCGACACTGCGCTCTAGCAGGAACGCATAATAATTCGGATGTTTTAGAAAAAACCAGGTAAAGTTTCCTGAAGAGTGTCAACTTTAGCCCAAAGTAAGGCACCAAGTTTATTCAAAGTAATTTGTATAAAAACGTTTGCATTCTCGAGAAATATTATTCATAATATCTACTTTTTTCCGAATTTACAAAGTTTTGGTAAAAATAATGGATATGGATTTGATTTGGTGTACTGTCCAACGCAAAGACGCTCTATCGCAATGAAGTGTTCGTCTTCTTAATTTCGCAAATATCGTTCTCTTCTTGTCTTTGGTATTCCGCGGAAATTTCCCTTCTCTAAATATAAATATTTAAAATAATGAGTCGAGTCGTGAACAGAACAGTTCCGGGTGGAGCTTGTTCTGTCAACAGACAAGATTTTACTAAGGCGTTTCACGATGTTCCACAAATTGTGAGTACCATTCTCCAATAGTCCAGTAACTTCATGATGTATTTCTGCAGACTATAAGCTCGTTTTCTGATGTCAAGACAAGAATAGATCAAGCAATTGCTATACTGTCGAAAACACAGGAAGATTGGACGAAACGAATGAATCAAGTACGTGTTTCGGAATTTCGGACAACTTTTTTTTTCAGCTCAAGCTGATAAGATCAGTTATTATTCATAGTGAAAACGTCATTGGTAAAGATCAGCTTCTCAGTCAGTTGCTTCGGTTAATCGATTGCCTAGACCTCTCTGTAAAAGATTTAAGGTCTCAGATTTTGCGAGAAGCAGCTGTTACGTGCAGGTTAAATTTTCTTTTGGGGAAAATACAAAACACTTCTTGTAGTTTTATTGTTGTACGGTTTGGAAATGATGTTCATCAAATTGGAGAAAAATGCCTGCTGGCAGCGTTTTCTCAAGTTTCAGTTAGCACGAAAGTCATGGCTACGTCAGGAATTATATTAACATCTTTCATAGTTCAAGTAAGTCTTTTTCCCGTGTTCACTGTTATAAGTTCTGCATTGTATAGTACGTACAAACCAAACAAGTTTTCACATGCTTGATGACATACTCTACTTCCAAGGATAAAAGCCAAAGACGGCAATTGGCAGAATTGCTTGAAATAGTAGTGGATCATTGGAGCGATAAGATGAAGAAAATTTATATTGGGCAAATATGTGAACTGGTCAAGTCAGCTGTTTGCGATGCAGACCCTGAAACAAGAGCGGCTGGCAGAAAAGCATTTCATAGACTTGATCTTGTGCATTCCGAAGAAGCCGAACACCTCTTCCAATCCGTTGATCTAGGAAAACAAAAAATGCTTAGAGCTGCTGACGCAAATTCTTCATGTAATAGTGTTAATAGTGAACATGGATCTGTACCAATGAAAGCAAAATTATCTTCTGGATCAATTGTTTGCTCAAAAAATCAGAATATTTCCTCAAGTAAGCCTTTTTCCAGCACTATTGTGTTCCTGATTGGATACTTGGGTGAAGTTACAACTGAGGACAGCTATAAATGATTTGTTCCTGAGATTTTAAAGTTTGAGATGGCATGGCGTCCCTCCAAAAGTTTCTTTTTTTCTTGATAAACTGCCGTGAATTCTTCCGTACTTAAAAACACAAAGAAAAGCAAGTTGTGGTATTTTGTACAAGACAATTTTCAAAACCAAAATAGGTTTTTTTTCACGAATTTTAACTAATTTTGTTCAGAATTTTTGTCTCAAAGAAGCGCTTCCGCCATCGATACCAAGCAAATTACTAGGATATCTTCGTCAAAAATGGAATCAGTGAAAAGGACACCGAACACATATTCTAAGCTGAACACTAGAGGAATCAAAATGGATACGTCTCCTGGCGGTTGTGAGTTTTTTTTTCAATAAATACGTTTTTTGAAAAATAAATGAAAACATGAAGGGACGCGATTACGCGGTTGAATATCAACTCTTATAATCCCAGGACTCATAATAATTGCATCTATTAAAATTATTATTCCGAATTTTTTGGGAGTTAAAAAAACCGTATGAAAAGATGAATAATTCCAATTTTAAAGCTAAATTCGTGCGTCCTGCTGTTAATTTACTCGGGCCTCGTTCGTCGTCGAATCTGCGTGCTCAAGGCAATGTGGTTGCTTCTCAACGTAAGTTTGACATATTTATAAGCAAAATTGTTAAGAAATGCTCAGCTCTGCTTTATTACATTTCTAGTCTGAACGTGCGGCTATGTCGCATCAGGCTCGCGCGCCGGCTAATGATTTTCATATCGTGCTGTGCATTTCAGCCGGATCTCGACATAATTCGCCACCACGTCGTGGCTCAATAAATGTATCATCTGACATGCAACGAGTCAAGTCCAATCTAGGATCGAACTCCTTCGTATCGTCGCTAACTACCGAAGAGGCTGAAAAATTTCAGAAAGTTTTGAACAGTGCTAAAGAGCACTTAGGGCAGCCATCGCGCACTGATGAAGATGAGTTTCTACTACCTAAACGACAAAAAACGAAAACACCGCAAAAAAATGCTATCGATTTATCACGAGTTGAATCTGTAATTCGGGCTTGCTCTTCAACGTCAGCAAATGAAAGAAAAGAGGGCATAAAACTTCTGGCCACAGTTGTTTGTGATCCAACCTTAACCGATATGGAGGTGAAGAACATTGGTTTGACTTTAAATCGTTTGCTGTCCGATGTAACAAATTTGGTATGGTATACATCTTCAACTAATGGGATACATACACGAGTTATCTAGATTGTCTTGGAGGCTGTAACAATTTTCGTTCAAACGCATAATCGTCGTCTTTCTGAATGGCTCAAAATTGGTCTAGGGAAACTTTTCACTAAAAAAGGCTCTGAGGTGATGCCTAATATGAAAAGACAAATTTCGTCGACCGTAGAATGTGTTCTATCCACTTTCGATCCCTCTCTACAGCTGAAATCTACTTGTGAGCTAATGTGCGATCCCATTCATTTGCTAACTCCAAAGGTTCGAGAAAAGCACACTATAGAACTTAATTAACTTTTATAGGCCCGTATTGCGTTACTCGAGTATTTGAGCGATTTGCTAGATAAGCATATGGAACGAGGCTCATCGTTCAATAGGAAAGAAGTTCGAGCCACTATCATGAAAATGTTTTCGTGGATGACGGACCAGCGAATTGGACAAATGATGATTCCGGTATTAAGTGTTTAAACACATCTTCTATCAAGTAGATCGAAATTCCAGTTTGGAGAGAAAGTAATTTGTTCACTATTTTCTTTGAACGCGACTGACTTTTCCATATTATTCAATGATTTTAATTCTGATTATCGAGATTGGGCATTCCGTATTCTCCACTCCCACGGCCATGATTTGCATCAAAGAGAAGTTAATATAAGAAATGAACCAGGATCGCGGGCAAACATATCTAACACCGTAATGAAGATAGAAAACATCGTAGAAATGCGAAAATCAGATCTACCATCTGAAGCGGAGAATATTTCTATTCCGAAAACAGGAGTCATCCTTGATTATGATCTAATGGACTCTTCAAAAAAGCTTTCCGGAGCTCCCTCAAGTGAAAAAACTGAAGAAATGAATTTGAACGAGTCTTTTGATCGGCTGAAGGTTGTTTATATTTATTGGTTGTAGTGCAAATGCTGTTCAACAATTTTCAGCTGAACTCAACAACCCATCTGATTGATGACACAACGGAACAAGGCAAATATGTAACTGAAAAAATTGGACTTATTATGAATGGATCTCCTCTGGAGCAGCATGAAGGCTTATTGTCAATTCAAACTATGTTGTGTGAAGGGTCGTTTACTCTCTGGGAACAAAATTTTGCTAAGCTTCTCATTGCGATTTTCGATACGCTTTCTCAAAGCCAATCAGACGCAAACAAAAAGTTAGCGCTTCGCGTTTTGGCAAAGATGTGCACCTCACAAGCAACTCGACTCTTCGATTCGACAGAGGCCGCAGTTTGCAAAGTTCTTGATGCCGCGGTAGATTCAAAAGACGGAACTATGAATGTGACCGCGGATGACTGCCTCAGAACACTTGCTACATATCTACCTCTTCCGAAGATTGTTGCGATTTCCAAAGTTATTCTGAATCAAGTGAGTCACAGTTACGAACGATGACATGATCGATGGCCGGGAGTTTGTTGAATTCCTGAAATTTCAGGAGAAACTGCAAGAAGCCAGAGCTAGTCTGGTATTGAAAATGATGACACGAGTTTTCGATTGTTTACAGTATGATGAACTGAACCCGGTAGTAGAAGATCTTGCGCCTTCCGTTATAAAGGTAGAATACTGTTTTGTGTCATCTTCACTTTGTCGCCAGGAAAATGAGCGGAGCTATTATGCGTTCCCGAAATCGTTAGAGTTGAGATTCGAACGCTGTATCGCGTTCCGCCACGATTTTCTCTTTTTTTTGTAAAACTACGGTAGAATCCACCGTAGTTTTACTAAAAACTAAGGAAGTCGTGGCGGGACCCGGCCGCGTTTGAAATCTCAATTCTTCAGGAACATAATAACAGAAAGGGTTTCCCATGAAACTTCTACTTCTACAAAAATGTTTGAAAAAAAAACCGTGCAAAGTGGCCGTTTTTTTTTCGAATCGCCGCGCTCGAAAGGTCTGCGTACTGCAATTGCATACCGCAGTCCACTCAATAATTGTTGTTGTTGTTTACGTCTTCTTTTTCTCTGTTTTTCAGGAGATTTTGATCGTAAATGATTGAAATGTAGGTAAAACAGATATTATTGTAACGTTTCACCGGAAAACTTCAAGAAGATTAAATAGATGAAAACAGAAAAACAAAACGTAAACAACAATTTTTGAGTGGACTACGGTATGCAATTGCGGTACGCAGACCTTTCGAGCGCGACGATTCGAAAAAAAACGGCCTCTTCGCACGATTTTTTCCCCAAAACGAGTGCGAATTAGGATTTCTCACCTAGAGGAGCGGCGCCGCGTAACCTAGACCATTTAATTTAACTTTATTACAAACAAAGTCCGCAATTCGGTGTAACGGCGTTGTGGGATTTGGTACAGAATTAATGTCGCGAAAAACATTTCAAATTTTCAACATGTGTTTTCAAAAACATTTTTCGCCTCGACGGAAGAGGAATACTGTTTTCCGGCTGAGACACTGAACTGCGGACATCGCAATTTTGTTTGAATCTTGTAATACGAATAGCTAAATGTTCAGGCGTACGATTCTCCATCTTCTCTCGTGAGGAAAACGGCTGTTTACTGCCTCGTTGCCATGGTAAACAAACTAGGAATGAAAGTAATGGAACCGTATTTACAAAAATTATCATCCGGGAAGCTGAACCTTATTCAAGTTTATGTAGATAGAGCTATGTCTTCTAGTGTTCATTCACATGTTTAATTCAAATTATGATCAACTTTCATGTTTCATTTTTGTGACGACAACGGGTTCAACATTCTTATGTTATTGAATACAGCTCATTGTAAAACTCGCTTTCTTTTATTCTTCTTCGGCAGAGAAGAGATCGTGAAGATAGCTTTGCAAACAGTACATATAGGTGTATATTGGCAGAGAACAGCGAGGCAGACAGAGCATACCCAACCGGAAGACACCATCAGTTGATGACAAATACATGATGCACGATAATCGACTGACTGAAAAAAAAGTTATAATAAAAAGAAGAAAGTTTCACGAACAATAAGCCTAGGCTTGAAAAATGTATTGCGATTCACAGGGTCTGATAGCATATTTGTCTGAAAACAATTTTTTTGGAAATAGAAATTAAATTTATACCATCAAAGTTTTCAATAGATAATCTGGTTGCTGTACGTGCAGGAATAGACCCCCAGTAATATCTGCAGCTTGTTGCAGAATGCCTCGTTTTCTGTCATTCCCCATTGAGACGACATCAACGCAAATTCCCTGCTTTGCGGCGGAGAAGAAAAGATTCATTAACGAACCTGGAAGGCATTGGATATAATCGGAAGAATACTCTTGAAGTTTCAAAGTTGCTATAGCCATTTCTGTTTTGAAACAGTCGCAAAAATAGTCAATATGTAAACATGGCAAGAAAATTAGTTTTTTTTCAGTATGGGTAAAACAACTAATAGTTAAAGGGTAACCTAAAAGTTAAAAGTGTCTCTGTCGAACTGTGAAGTCTGGTTATCAAACTCGAAATTTACGTAATAAAGGTTCCCTTGTTAGGTTGTCAAGAGAAAATCAGATTTACCGTGTTCGTTTCCCGAAATGGGTGTGATAGAAATGATGACTGCTCTATTGATTGTTGGTTGGTTACTCACATCAGAATCTCCTGATGAAATGTTTTGAGGGCCTAGAGAATCAGCGCACAGGTCATTAGGGGTAGGTTTAGTATCCTTTTTCATATCTATAAATACTCTGCGGATAGAATACCAATTTTTTAGAACTAATTCTCACGACAGAATGCATGAGCAAGAGCTGGACTAAGAAACACTCCCTTCTTTGAATTTTTCAAACTTGAAGCATCTACTAGTATATCACGCAAACGCTTAATAATGAGATGTGAAAAATCACGATCATCCGGTCTCCCTGAAGAATAGAGCATTTTTCGTTCAATTTCTCTTCCATAAGCAAAAAAAAGCAATTGGTTTGAAGCTGATTGTGCTAGATGAGCGTTACAAAATGACACCTGAATAAAATTTCAGTTGTTGTATTTATATATGTGAACATACCATGGCACGGAGAATTATTCCAATTGTACGATTGCCATGATCACAAGATAATTTTCCCCAAGAACATGGTGATGTTTCAATAAGGACTGAGAGTGTGCTCATCTTAAATTAAAGTACACAGGTCGGTTTGCGTTTTGCATTGATTGCGAAAAAGCTAAATATGCTCGACTCCAAAAATTTTTTTTAAAGTTTTTAAAAACGTTCTTCTATATTTAAGAATTCCGCAGAAATATGGTTGTTGAATCTTGCGGCCACATTGCGTAAATACATGCCGCAATTTGCATCGGTCGTGGACTAAAAATGTTCCCATGTTTTTTTTGGTAAATAATTAGTTTAACCAAAAAAGCAACTGATTTTTTTAAATTTCCATTATCTGAGGCAGTATTCACTAGCATTTACCTGGTTTTGAATACGGTTTTCGCTCTGCCACTGCTTCACGTTTTCGCATTAAACCTTTCTTGCCCGTTTTGTTTTTTTTTATTTATTTCAGTTCTGTCAGAATATTTACTAAGTTTTATATAAAGGAACTCACATTTGAACACAATTTTATTAGAAAAAGGTTTTATTTCTCAGATTCTCCGTCAAAGGATTATTAGATTCCCAAGAATATAATTATAATTAGTTCAAATGCAGGGGCAATCTCGGACACCAGCTCCTCAAATGCCGCGGTTTTCTATAACGGTAAGTTTGACTTCTCAAGGACCATGTTGACTATTTTCAAGTTTTAAGGGAGCTTCTACCTCTCAGCATGTTCGCCGAAATGCGAACTTGTCTGTATCAGTTTCTGCAGCACAATCGCAAGGGACTAGAATGCAGCAACCACCTCAAAAAAAAAAGAAGCGTTATGCTGATAAACTCATTCAAACAAAGGTTATTTATTATATTTCTAAAGGGGAGTGGGTGTTTTTTGAGCTTCCAGCCTATGTATGCTGACTTCAGTTTTGATAGATTAACTGTTTTTCAGGTTAGAGAACTAGTTCCAGAATCGCAAGCTTATATGGATTTACTTGCCTTTGAACAGAAGTTAGACTCAACCATTACTCGTAAGAAGATGGATGTCCAAGAAGCATTAAAACGTCCTCAAAAAATTAAGAAAAGGCTCAGGATTTACATATCACATACATTTATAGCTGGCCGAGAACCGGAAAAAGTAAGATTGGAAAATGCTCTGTTCTCAATGTCGTATTCAGGAAAACGATGAAGCAGCTGTTCCAATGTGGGAGTTGCGGGTCGAAGGACGTCTTCTGGACGACATGGTGAGATCACTGATTGGTTTCGCGGACCACTGGCGAAACCATTCAGGTTTATCAATGATTGTTATACTATCAAAATTTCAGCATCAAAGTTCTACAGCTGTCCCCTCAAGGCCAGTTCCGAAACGAAAGTTTAGTTCCTTTTTCAAGAGCCTGGTAATTTTAACTGTATAAGTCTAATCACTTAATATATATTCTTCCAGGTAATCGAACTTGACAAAGATATATATGGTCCTGATAACCATTTAGTTGAGTGGCATAGAACTCCACAGACAAATGAAACAGACGGATTCCAAGTGAAAAGACCTGGTGATCGACCAGTTAAATGCACAATCCTTCTTCTACTAGATTACCAACCGATGAAATTCAAACTCCACCCTAGACTAGCAAAAGTTCTCGGAATTGCTGCAGAAACAAGACCTCGAATCATAGAAGCATTATGGCAGTACATTAAAACACATAAACTTCAAGATCCGCAAGAACGGGACACCATAAACAACGACCTATTCTTGGAGCAATGTTTTGGCGTAAACAAAATGCGTTTCATGGAGATCCCCCAAAGACTTCATCAATTGCTTCAGCAACCTGACCCCCTCGTCCTAAGCCATTTAATTAAAAGGCCGGACGATGGGCAGGACAAAACCTCCGCTTGTTATGATATCGGTGAGTAATTTGCTCTTTGCAGACGAACCTGAACATGCGGTTGCCCTGTAGGAGGCTGGCGTAGGTAAAAAAAATTACGAGGGAAGTGTCTGAGGCCATCAGAGTCGTTCAATATGAAACCTTATGCGATCGAAAGAGCGCTTTTGGGGCATTCCGATACCACTTTCAAGATTTGCTGAGCAGCTCCGCGGCCCGGAAAAAGGTTTGCAGGTTTGGCTGGCGCGTGATGGGGTCATGCTTGATTTCCATTTGCAAGTTTTTTTTCATGCGTGTTAGATAAAAATACTGTTGTTCACGGCATTTTGTCGAGAACGAACCCTCCACAAAAGGCTCAACGACACCGTATCGAAAAATAACTGAGTCGCTACGCAGACTAGATCATAGAGGTCGTAGAGGTCCGCAAAACACCACCACGTCAGATTGCACGAAAATACGGTGTGCGGCTTTGTTTACCGTATTTTTGTGCAATTTGACGTGGTGGTGTTCTGCGGACCTCTACGATCTCTACGAAATTTCGCCGCTTTCGACACCTCTACGCACCTCCATAGAGAGACTTTGGACAAGGCATTAGAGAGATTAAGAGGCGCCGTACTAACTGTAACAAAAATTTAAGATGTCGAATTGGAAGATCCTGTCAAACAACAGATGGCTAGTTTTGTGCATAATCAAAACAACGCTATTGAAATTCAAGCTTTGGATCAGAAAATTTATGATTTAGTTGATCAAATCAACGAAATCAAGCTGCGAAGGGATTTTTTCATAAGATTTTCAAACGAACCGAACAGCTTTATCAAAAAATGGGTAGTCAGTCAGAATGCAGATCTAAAAACGTTAGCAGAATCTACTGGAGATGGAGAAGCTGAGCGACGTTCTCAAGTTTATGTGTCGAGCATTGCTGACGAAGGTGTGTCTAGGTATGCTTCTTTGTCATTTTTTGATCCTAACAGTAAGCATTTGTTTTTTTACAGATATATGTATCAGAAAATTCAACAAAAACGGTCAGAGTTGGAGCAAAGTTTGGGTTTACGGAACAATTGAATATTGTGTCATTTCTAACTGATCAAAATTCTTACATTTTTGCTTGTTTTAAACGACTATGATTTTTTATCGATAATTGAGAATTTTCTCATCTGGTTTGAATTAAATTATTGTTTAAAGCATTTTGTTCAATTTGATAGATTTAATGATGTGAAAATTCGAAACCATTGCTTTACCTTGTTTGCAAAGCTAATATTCGTTAAATATACTAACAACTCTTGTTGTTTCAATAAATAATTTCTTCACTCGCAGGAGTTTTCTTTGGAATTTTCTTCTTCAAAATCTCAGTAATTTTTGATTCTGATTGTTACCTCAAAAGTAAACCTTTTATACTCGGGCTTGGATTTTTTCAGATTCTAGTATTCACTCCTGGGATTGTAAAAATTTAGATTCAAACACCGCTTTGCATCTCACAACAAGGTTTTTTCGCTAAACTTTTTAGAGAAGAAAGTTGTGGCGGAGAATCGCGCCGCGTTTGAATCTCAAATCATACAATCTCATGAACGAATATTATACTTGATGATTTCATGTTTGTTAAGAAAAGAATGAAGACAATTGAAACGAGTGTTTAGTATTTTCTCTGTCATGTGTGCGTAAGCTGTCGCGTTCGTGAATGTTATATCTTTACACTTCATGTTGTATTATATGTAGTTGCTGTGCCATATGCTATTTCTGCTCTTGATTTTTTAGATGAGCAGTGGTTATTCGTCGGCTCGGAGTGTTTCATATAGTTCCAGTGTAGCAGATTTCAGTAAGATGGACAATTTCGAGAAGGTAGATGAACCCTCAGGTATGTAACGTGAATTTAAACGAAACATTATTATGCGTTCCTGAGATCGTAAGAGTTGAGATTTCTAACGCGGCCGGGTCCCGCCAGGATGTTCTCTGTTTTAAACTACGGTAGAATCCACCGTAGTTCTGCAAAATAAGCAAGTCGTGGCGGGGACCCGGCCGCGTTTGAACTCACAACTCTTACGATCTCAAGAACGAATAATAATATTTTATTGATGCTATTCTCGATGTAAGAACTTTCAGTCTCTCGATGTAAGAACTTTCAGTCTTTTTTATCAATTTTTAGGATCGGGTGAACAACTTATGTGCGGATTAAGTGATCTTGTAACTTCATGTCTGTCTTCTACAAAATCATCCCGTAATCAGAAACAATCGGAAAAAGACTTGGATTGTTCCACAGAAATACCAGATATGCGTCTGTGCAAAAGAAAAGGTTCAAATCCTTCACCATTCTTGAAATCTAGCCAGTTCACTAACATGCCACCGACTATTAGATTTTATATTAAAGGCACTAAGGTAGACTTTAACCGTAGCCAACTGAAATTTTTTTTTTAAAGGTTACGAGACCAAATAGACGTATCATGAACCGATTAACATGGTGCCATAACAGTCTACTTCCGGTAGTTATGCGACAAACGCTATCTGCCAGTCATTTTACAGTTAGTTTTCCATTTTTTAGTTTGATCTAACACTTTCCTGCAATAAACTCGTCTAGATAGTCGATGAGTCGTTATTTTATGTCGGTTACTGGGGACGTCACTTGAAATCCGCACAGTATCGCAATCTAAAATCTCATCAAAAAGTGAATCATTTTCCTGGAGCATTTCATATTGGTCGCAAAGATAGACTTTGGATTCATATTCTCGAGCTACAAGAAAAATTCAAAGAAGAGTTTGATATAATGCCATTCACGTATATACTGCCAAACGATCGTCAGGAGCTTCTGATGTATTTGGAAGAAGATTCACGGCGCCATGTCATCATTAAGCCCGTAAGAAACGGTTCGCCAAACATTTTTTATTTGTTATTATTAGCCAGCGTCGGCACGTGGAACTGGTATTCAAGTAACCAGGAGGTTAAAAGATTTTCCCCCTACTTCGACATTAGTGGCGCAACAGTAAGTCCATTACTTCAGAATGCAGGGTGGCGCACAAGTATGCAACGTTTTGACATGCACGGAGACACAAACTGCACATTGGTTTCAATCGCGCTCCAACTTAATCATTGAGGGAAAAAATTGGCTGCTTAGGCTGAGTATTCAACGAGACACGTTTAAGCTCGTTTTAATTTTTAGGCCAACCCGCTTTAACGTGTCTCCGTTGAATACTCAGCCGAGAAAAAGAAGCAGCCAATTTATTTTCCCACAATGATTATTTAAGTTGGAGCGCGATCGAAGCCGATGTGCAGTTTGTGTCTCCGTGACATGACTAATATTTTTCGAAAAAAGCAATTTTTGGGCTTATTAATTTCAAAAAGGAACAAATCGATATATTCTGTCGGTTTCACTGGTGAAAGATCAAAAAATATCAAAAAAAAATCTAGCATAAATGTCTATGGAAACGTGCTCTGCGGCTAAATCATACGGCTTTGACAATTTTTCGCTTCAAAAATATCGTTTGAATTTTGCAACACGCATGCTCTTCGATTTACATGCCGTGTTCCTTAGAGCACGTTTGTACGGAGGGTCATTCTTTTTGAATTTGGTAATAGTGCGAAAACCAAAGAAAACATAAACTTACTTTCTTATTTAAGTCTTGAAGGAGGACGGACAGGACTACGGTCTTTTGCGTTTTTTGCGTTTGGGGATTTTTGACGGGTATTTGCATGCGATATTGCCTAAAACCTGCGATGTTGCGGATTTGCCATTATCTTACAGCAATTTTCGCCGAAATTCTCAAATAGAACCGTTTCTTTCCCGTTTTTCTGTTTTTTTTCGGAAAAAACGATAAACCAGTGGAAAAAAAGGGGAAAAACGGTGATTATTTGAGAATTTCGCCGAAATTTATTACAAGATTCAAACGAAGTGTCCGCAATTCAGTGTCTCGGCGAGTCCCGTTGGGGAATCGGTTACAGTATTTCTGGCGCGAAAAAAATTTCCAATTTTCACCGTGTTTTTCGAAAATATTTTTTCGCGTCATCGGACAAATGAATTTTGTTTCCGATTCCCGAACGGGACCCATCGGGCACCCAATTGCGGACATCGCCACTTCGTTTGAATCTGGTAATAATCGGAAAACAAAATTGAAGCTAATGCCACGCCCCTTTCGTGCGTGGCGAGACAAACGCAGATGGAAGAGTTTTTCGCTTGCAGCAGCTCTTCCATTAGGGGCGCTTCGTCAGAGAACAGTAATAGCCGTAAATTCTTTTTTTCAATTTCATAAAATCACTTTTGATGCAAAAACTCAGCGGAATTATAACGATATTGGAAAAAATGAAGAATCGAGAGAAAAAAATCGGGAAGAGCGGGAATCCAACTGTACTTGTTTTCTTATGTCTGTGTCCAAAGTACCTCTACAGAGGTGCGTCGAAGTGTCCAAAGTGGAAAGATTTCGTAGGTCTGAACAACAGCCGCACTTGCTGGAACTCCGTGTTTGCCGTATTTTTGTACAAAATGACGTGGTGGAGTTATACATGGACACCTCTAAGAAAACAAATTTGGACACCTCTACGTTTTCTGTAGAGTTTCTTTGGACAAGGCATAATAACCATACGTAAACATTGAATAACAACAGGTCTTTTAAGCTACATCGATAGACCTCTCACGATCAATCGTGCTAAATTTGATCTGCGATTGTATGCATGCGTTCCATCCTTTGTCCCACTTAAGGTTTATTTATATGAGCAGGGACTGGTAAGATTTGCTAGTGTGCCGTGAGTTTCACTTTACGTCTATGATAAATGCTCATTTGTATTCAGATATAACCGTTGTGTTTCAAGCATTTCAAATAAGTATATGCATCTCACAAATTACAGGTTCGTATTCCAACTTTCAAAACGCTAAATCATCGTTCTTATACCAGCCTGAACGTGAGGCTGTGCCGCCGCTTATCGCCCACTGCCCTCACGGGTCACGCCTCGATTTAGAAATTTTCAGCTGTGTGTTACCGTATTTGTCATTATTTTCTGCCTTTTCGTGACGTGACCAGTGAGGCCGTGGACGAGCTGCGCCACGTGGCCTAGACCATTTAACGTTTTCGCGTGACACTGCTAAAGTCTTCATTCTTAAATTCGCCTAATACCGTGAAAAAATTAGTGTCCCGTGTAATTCTTTCGCCTTTCTTCGTCGACAATAAATGCCAATTCCTGGAGAAACTCAATGGATCGATCGATCAGATGAAATATTGAACAAAAAAAAACCTTACTTGCAAAAAAGCTCAATAAGACAGTAGAAATGTGAGAACCCGCATCTCTCGCGCATGCCCTCGGGAAAACGTTTGTTGTGTATACGTTACTTAAGACCTTTTTAACGCGTTTCGTTAGAAAGACGTTACGTTATCCTTAAGTAGACGTTATTTAATTTGCACAGGAAATTATCCTGGTCTCGACAAAATGCCGGGCTACTGTGGATTCTACAACTCTTGCATTTTCAGAAACGCATAATATCTTGTACTATTATCTCGGCAAATCCTGCCAAACTTTGCCACGTAATTGTTGAAAGACTCTTGTATTTACGCATGTACCGACACCTCGCGGTTTTGCGAGGTTGACCTCTATGTTTTACACATCCAAACTTTTCCAAACTTTGACCAAGCTTTGGCAATTACGTGGCAAAGTTTGGCAGCGTTTACCGAGACGCGCTCCTGATTGTGAGATCGTGAGAGTTGAGATTCAAACGCAGCACTGGTCCCGCCACGACTTCCTTTGTTTTTTTGTAAAATTACGGCGGATTCTACCATAGTTTTACAAAAAAAGAGAAAATCGGTGCGGGACGCGATGCCGCTTTTGAATCGCAACTGTTACGATTTCAGGAACGCATTATAACAAAACCTTAATCGCATTTTTGAAGCATCAATAAATTGGCTGAACAAGATGCTGTTGCTAATCAGCCTGTTCCAAAATGGACACTTACGCATCTATGGGAGTATTTTTCCGAAATGGTTTGTGTTCTAAAATTACAAGGCGTAAATTTATTATCGAAACGTTATTCAGGGCATATGTCGCGAGAGTATAAAGAAACAAATTGAGGATGTTATTATCAAAGCGTTCATTTCGTGCGAAAAGCCTATCAGAGATCATATGTCGAGATTCTTGGAACAAGAGTTCATTTGTTACGAGTTATTCGGAATCGATATAATTCTTGACGAAAATTTGAAACCTTGGCTGCTGGAAGTAAACATATCACCATCTCTTCATTCGGGGACTCCATTAGATGTTTCTGTCAAAGCTCCTCTGGCGAAAGACGTTTTGAATCTGGTTGGAATTCACGTCCCCCCTAGGTGAATAGTTGTTGATAAGGGTTATATCATGCGTTCCTCGCTCGTCAGATTTGAGATTTTGAACAGGTCCCACCACGATTTTTTTTCTTTTTTGTAAAACTACGGTAGAATCCATCGTAGTTTTTCGAAAAAAGAAAGAAAGTCGTGGAGGGACCCGCGCCGTCTTTGAAATAGCAACTCCGACGATCTCAAGAACGCATAACGCATAACGCGTGAATTTTCTAGGCCATGTAGCTCATTTTCTCAGAAAACAACAATATTTATTATTTGTTTTTCAAATGGTGACAGTTGAGCTAATACACGTGGAATGGGTCCCGTCATGCAGCTATGTAGTGTTCCGGCTCGAGTGCGCTCAGGAAGCTCGGCTCGAGCGCGCTCAGCTCGAGCGCGCTCAGCTCGAGCGTGAGCGTGAGCCGAGCATGAGCGCGCTCAGCTCGAGCCGAGAGAGCTTTCGGTTTTTGCTGTATTTCTCGATGCAGGCAATGTAAAATCTGTTATCCAGGATATGGACAACTTTACAGTTCATCTGGTGTAATTTTTTGAACTTTGAAGCAGGGCAGTTTTCTTTCGTTTTTTCTCTCGTACACTGCTAAGTTAGAACGAATTGAAGTTTATTGACGTTGAGAGTGAAAAAAAACAACGAAAGTATGACATGTTCGTGAAAAACGCAAAATTTGAGCACGGGTCGCGGAAATTTCTAGTCCGAGCGGCCGTGTACTCCTCGTGGAAAGCTCAGCTCGAGCTTTGCTCACGCTCATCTCGGCTCGGCTCGAGCGTGAGCGCACTCGAGCTGAGCGCACTCGAGCCGAGCCAAGCTCGAGCCTCGCTCAAAAACCGGCTCGAGCCGGAACACTACAGCTACGTGATCGCTCACGGCGATCGGATTCTTTTTTTTCTGCGTGTTCACACTCTCTCTCACGTTCTTCACGTGACTGCATGACGGGACCCAATTCCACGTGGATTGGCTCAACTGTCGCCATTTGAAAAATGAATAATACAAAAAAGCAAATTTCGTGTACAACTGTCGCCCATCGCGAAACGTGCCTGGCGTGTTCGTCGATTCGCCTGCACCGAGAGTACGCCTGCCACGCCGCTATTGGAAGTTCAGAGTGAAATTTGGGATAAGATATTCGAAGATAAAGGCGTTAAGATACTCTGGTCTTTCAATTTTGTGTCAGTACCCAAAGCCGCATAAAAATCTCAACTCTCGCCATATTAGGAACGAATAATACAATCTTACTGACTCCGCGATGGTTTAATATAGCTTCTAATTTTTATAGTGCAGACAAGTTGGAAAACGCAGACTATAGTTCTCGTCCTAGGAATGGGCCTAAGTCTAGAGATCAATTGATGAAGGAAACTTCCTGGCTCACTACCTACGTTGAACAATCTGGATCGATCGACAACAGGATACTCAAAAAATTAACTCCGGAAGATACTCGTGTTCTAGTCCAGTTAGAAGATGAGTTAGATAGGATAGGGAATTTCAAACTTATCTTCCCTACTGCTAATACGACTACTTATCAGAGGTTCGGCCCTAATTTTGATTGAGCTATTTACTTCACCTAGAAATTCTGAGCCTCTTTAATGCGCATACGATTTGCAACGCAATTTTTGGTATTATGTTCAAAGGAACATGACGAATTGGTGAGAAAAATTGCTGTAATCGCTTCGAGAGTCGTGCGATGCGTATCGCGACCCGGAATTTCTAGGCCAAGTATTAGCAGTCTCACGCGAAAACGTTAAATGGCCTAGAAATCGCGGCGTCGGATGATCCTCGGTCACGGACTCGCGGGTCACGCCACGAAATGGCAGAAAATGATGACAAATACGGTATCGGTATCACAAAGCTGAAAACTTTTAAATCGAGGCGTGACCACGGAGACACGAACTGCACATCGGTTTCGCTCGCGCTTAATCATTGTGGGAAAATAAATTGGCTGCTTGATTTTCTTGGCTGAGTAATCAACGGAGATACGCTAAAACGTCTTGGCCTAAAAATTAAATGAGCTTAAGCGTGTCTCGTTGAATACTCAGCCTAAGCAGCCAATTTATTTTCCCACAATGATTAAAATGGAGCGCGATCGGAACCGATGTGCAGTTTGTGTCTCTGTTCGTGACCCGCGAGGCCGAGGAAAAGGAGCGGCGCCACGTGACCTAGGCCATTTAACGTTTTCGCGTGAGACTTCTAATATTATTACCAGACTCGAAAAGAATGACCCTACATGCAAACGTGCACTGCGGAAATTGCCCGGTCTCGCCACGATCTTGGTATAGTTCTCGATGATAAATTTTTTTCTAAATTATTTTTTGTTATATTAACGAGAAAAACATGAGAATAGAATTCGGAAAAAAACTTGTTCACGAGGACTACACAAAGATTGTGACGAGACCTGCCTATTTTCACAGAGCACGTTTGCACGGGGGGTCATTTATTTTGAATTTAGTAATAGCTCATGTTTCGGGAAACAATATTACTGAATTCAAAATAAATGGCCCTCCGTGCAAACGCGCTCTGTGGAAATAGCCGAGTCTCACCACGATCGTCGTGTATCTTCGTGTAGTCCCCGAGGAGGAAATTTTTTCGAAACTTTATTGTTATGTTTTAAGGTAATCCAACAAAAAATAATTCTTTAAAAATTTTTTCCTCGAGAACTACACGAAGATCGTGGCGAGACCCGGTCAATTTCCTTAGAGCACATTTGCACGAAGGGCCATTCTTTTTGAATCCGGTAATATTAAATTTTAATAATAATATCATCTCTAGATTTTTCTCGGAGCCGCTATATATGAATTTTCTTCTACAGCAATGGCAAATTTCACAAGAAGAAGACCGAGCAAGTGGTGTTCAAAGACTTGAACAACTCTGCCGCCAAAACTATCATAAAGCCGACCAACAGCTATCCTAATTCTTATTTTTCAAACTTCCATATAAATCATCATTCTTATATTTGATAATTCGCTTATTCTGTCGGGATTTCCGTTTTTCCATTTGTCAGGATGTTTTCTTTGCGCACTTTTTTGGGTACCCACTTCGCGGCATTCAGGCCGGGAAGAACAGTAGAAAATGAATCGAAGAGGCGAAGACGCTCAACTTAGGGCAAAAAGGTTTCCACGTTGAAATGATTTTTTTCACGGCGGACAAACCGACTGAAGGACAGACATACTCCATTCTTACGCGAATATATTTCATTTACCCAGAAAACAATAATATTTCCAGATAGGTTTTTTGGTATTCATTTTGAAAGATAATTAATTTACTCGCTGAGTGAGTTTAGGCACTTTTTATCTGAAAGCTTTCGAAAGAACATAAACTCGAATGTGTACTCACAGAAAGTTTACGTCGGAAGGTGGGCATACAGGCACATGACTGTCTGTCTCTCTCTACCTCTTTGCGCCAGGCCAAGAGAGAATTTAAACAGTTTTTTCTTGTTGTGAAGATGCGCATTACACAAGTTTTTGATCAACCTAACATATATAAACTATTTTTTTTTACGTTTACCCAAAAGTCAAACAATGATATCAACTAGAGTTCAGCGTTGACAAAAATCGTAGTCGATTAGTCGATTATTAATCGATTCTCGACTCTAAAAAATCGTCGTGACAGTCGACGTTTTAAAAAGTCGAAAACGAAAAACTCGAGGATTTTCACGTTGCAGTTAGTCGACTAAAATCGACTAAGGTCGACTAAGGTCGACAAAGTCGAAAGTCGACGTCGAATGAATCGTGAAAGTTGAGAGTCGATTTTCAATCGAAAACCGCGTCGACCTGGCGAGTGGAGTACGTGTGCACGATTATTAGGCGCATATATTATAAAAATGATTTTCCTTGGCTTGAGTTTTTTTTTCAATTTGAAAACATAATTCGCTTCTTTCAATTTCGTTTTCAGGTTATGATGATTGAACGGGTCAAGAAGGACGTATCGCCTGTTCTTGACGTGAGTTTTATTAACAGTCTCACCCGAAAAAGATGAATGGCAAAAATATGAATAGGTCACACGGCGCCGCTTCTAGTCTCCACGGCCCTCAAGGGGGTCACACGGTCTCCTTAGCGCCGAACGACGAAAATTGGTGTGCGGTAGAGCGCGCTTGCTACAGCAGCTGAGTTTTGCCGGGGAAGCCGGCGTTTTCAACGGCGACGCTGCTATTATCTGTTTTTCAAATGATGACAGTTGGGCGCTGGGGGCGTGGCTTGAGTCTCGCCACGCGTGAGCGCAGTGAGAGCAGTGAGCGTACCTGTGAGCGGTTTGCGTTCGAATTCAATTTCGAAATTTGCCAGTTTTCAACTATTTTTTCCGATTTTTTGATTTTTTCGGGACGCAAACCGCTCACAGGTGCACTCACTGCGCTCACGCGTGGCGAGACCCAAGCTCCGCCCCCAAAGCCCAACTGTCACCATTTGAAAAATAGATAATATTATGCCCATTTTTGGTATAAAGGGCTCATTTTTTCGCATTTTTGCAACACGAAAAGGGAAGAGTGGGCCAAGAAAAATCTTTTAAGCGAAAAAACGAGTGAAAAACTTGAAAAATGGCTGAGGAGATGTCTTTTGAAGTTTTGGCCTGAAAAACTCGATTTTTTCACATTTTTCAGAATCACTCGAAAACGACGCTTTTTTTTGGAAATGTTGAACACAGTTCTTGAAAAGGACGATAATACGATCATTTTGAGCTATCAACCATCAAAAAATATTGAAAAATGAGGGAGGAGATATTTTTTGAAGTTGGCGAGTTTTCGGACATGAAGCGAAAAACGGTTGTTATGCAGAATGTTTAGAGACGGAAAACGGTCTAAACTGATTATAAATCGAATTTCGAGGTGTCGGGGTCATAATTTTCTTTCCTAAGTATGTGTTATGATGAAAATACAGTCCACCGGGATACTTTTTCGACAAAAATGAGATTTTTTGTTGTTGTTGCTGTTCTGAAATTTTACGGTCAATATTGGACGTCAAATTGAAATATCAACACAAATTCACGTTTTGGAAGCATAAAACATTTATTTCGAGTGATTCTGTCCAGATTTATAGCAGGGGAATCCAGAAATCGCAATCGAGCGGACGATTCATTTTCTCTTGTTCATTCCGTCCGCATTTTTTCCTCTTCTCGATCGCTAATCTATGAGTAGACGTTGCGGAAAGGTTCCTTGTGTCGGGAATTCTGCAAATTTGTTCGGAGAGTACCAGGAGGTTCGAAAAACGTATTAAAATTGACTAACCGCAGCTCGCCGTGCAACACGGCTCATTTTTGATGATTTTTTGAAGAATTTTCGACGAAATCTTCCTGAAAACGAAAGGAATACAGTTTATGAGAGAAATAATGTGAAAAAACAAGCGAAACAACAAAAAAATGGATAAAAAGAATGACATTTGAGCGGCCGGCCGATCTCGGCTACCTGCGTGGCCTAGTGCCCCAGCTTGGTGGAAGAGCGACCGCCTCGAGACGACGCCAAGTGCGCCAGCGCTTAGCGAGGCGCGCCAGCAAACACCCATTGTGCGCTTCGGCGCTGAGGAGACCGTGGGTCACGCTTCGATTTAAAAGTTTTCGGCTGTGTGTTACCGTATTTGTCATCATTTTATGGTGTGATACATGAGGGCTGTGGACGAGAAGCGGCGCAGCGTGACCTTGGCCATCAAAAGTTTTCCCGTCGGACTGCCTAATCTATCCCCGGATGTGACTTTAATCAGACCAGATACGGAGCTTCTCGGCTTTTCCTGCATTCAGCTTTCAAAAGATAAACATAGTGCAGAAAATATTACATGATTCAAACAAAGTGACGAAGTCCGCAATTCAGTGTCTCGGCGGGTCCCGTCGGGGAATCGGGTACAGTGTCAATGACGCGAAAAACAATTCAAACTTTCACCGTGTTTTTCGAAAATATTTTTCGCGCTGACAAACTTTGCCACTTCGTTTGAAGCTTGGACTTTGCCACTTCGTTTGAATCTTGGATTTTGCCTTTTCGTTTGAATCTTATAATACAATTGTACAATGATTAAAATGGAGCGCGATCGAAACCGATGTGCAGTTTGTGTCTCCGGGTTATATACTCTGTTTCTGTTCAGAATCGCGCAAAATGCTCGAATTCTCCAGCTTCTGTAGCAGGCTCTGGTGAGATCATCAACACAAACCATGGTTTTGCAATAGAACTCGATGTAAATCATTTCAACCCCGAGGAGATACACGTTGTTCTTACTGACGATATGCTGACCATAAAGGGAGAGCGGTTCGAATATATGTCAAACGACCAGACTCTTCGAAGAAGTTTTTCAAGGTGATTTTTCATAGTCAAACGCTTTTCATATATTAGCAGTCTCACGCGAAACAGCTAAATGGCATAGGTCACGTGGCGCCGCTCCTCGTCCACGGGCCTCACGAGGCAATTGATTATTCTATTATTCATTTTTCAAATGGTGACAGTTGGGCTAATCCACGTGGAACGGTCCCGTCATGCAGCTACGTGAACAACTTGAGAGAGAGTGAGAACGCGTGTTGACACGCAGAAAAAAAAGAAAAATTGGGCCAATGATTTTCATATCGTAAAACCGGTTGCCGTGAGCGTTCACGTAGCTGCATGACGGGAGTCGTCACGGGACCCATTCCAAGTGGATTAGCTCAACTGTCACCATTTGAAAAACGAATAATATTTATCATGATTTTTCTAAATATTTCTCCACTGAACCCCTTGCGACACATTCAGTCGCCGGGAAGAACATTAGAAAGTGAACCGAATTGGCAGACACGCGGCGCAACCTATGGCAAAGAGGGGCCACAATTAAATGATTTTTTCACGACGGACAAACAGACGGAGGCAACGAAACACAAACTGTACATCAGTTTCGATCGCGCTCCAACTTAACCATCGTGGGAAAATAAACTGGCTGCTGGATTTTCTTTTCTGATTGTTCAACAGAGACTCGTTAAAGCAGGTTGACCTAAAAATTTAAATGAGCTGAAACGTGTCTTGTTGAATACTCAGCCGAGCAGGCAATTTATTTTCCCGCGATGTTCGAACGCGAACGAAACCAATGTGCAGTTTGTGTCCCCATGCGGAGATAATACTCGGAAACCCGTTTTAAAAAAGTATACTTTGACGGTGGTAGGCTAAGGAGGGACTTAAATGTTATTCAACCGGATTTTGGTCTAGCCTAATCAGTTTATTTTTCCACAGCGGAAAAGTTACACCTAAACTGAGTATTTAGAAAGTATGCCATTCCCGAAGATGTTCATTTGGACACTATCAGAAGTCACTTGACAAATGCTGGAATACTTGTTATCACCGTGAGTTTTTGGACCGAATATTATTATCTATTTTTCAAATGGTGACAGTTGGGCTTTGGGGGCGGAGCTTGGGTCTCGCCACGCGTGAGCGCAGTGAGTGCACCTGTGAGCGGTTTGCGTCCCGAAAAAATCAAAAAATCGGAAAAAATAGTTGAAAACTGGCAAATTTCGAAATTGAATTCGAACGCAAACCGCTCACAGGTGCGCTCACTGCTCTCACTGCGCTCACGCGTGGCGAGACTCAAGCCACGCCCCCAGCGCCCAACTGTCATCATTTGAAAAACAGATAATACAAGAGTTCAAACGAAGTTGCTATGTCTGTAATTATGCGCCTCTGTGGGTTCTGTTGTGAAATTGGGTGTAGTATTATTGTTTTCTGGGAAAATGAGCTACTTGGCCTAGAAAATGCAAGCCGCGACACAAGGGTCTTGCAGCTTGCATTTTCTAGCACAAGTATTATCTGTTTTTGAAATGGTGACAGTTGGGGTCTGGGGGCGGAGCTTGGGTCTCGCCACGCGTGAGCGCAGTGAGCGCACCTGTGAGCGGTTTCCGTCCCGAAAAAATGAAAAAATCGGAAAAAAAAAATCGTTGAAAACTGGCAAATTTCGAAATTAAATTCGAACGCAAACCGCTCACAGGTGCGCTCACTGCACTCACTGCGCTCACGCGTGGTGAGACCCAAGCTCCGCCCCCAAAGCCCAACTGTCACCATTTGAAAAACAGATAATAGCTCATTTTCCCATAAAACTTGTTACTTGAAAATTACGAAATAACTTTTTCACAGGGTTCTCGCAAAGGTTGGCGTGAGACGACTATTTCTTCACATCATTCAGCCTCGAAAAATCGCGGAATGGAAATGAAGAGTTCAACAGTTTAAAGTACATATTATGCGTTTCTGAAAACGTAAGAGTTGTTATTCAAACGCGGAAAAGGTCCCACCACGACTTCGATCTATTTTCGAAAAAATACGGTAGATTCTACCGTAGTTTTTCAAAAAAAGTTCAAAGTCGTGGGGGGACCTTTCCGCGTTTGAATCTCAACTTTTACTTTTCCAGGAAAGCATAATAGAAGGTGCATGATTTGTTCCCGGCATTTTAATAGTTGAGATTGAAATGCGGCGACACGACCTTCTTCTTTTTCTGAAGAAACCACGGCTGAATCACCAAAGATTCCCGCAAAAAAAAACAGAAGAATGTGACGGGACGGATTCGAATCTCAGCTATTTCAATCGCAGGAACGAATAATAGACATTTTTCGTATGAATACATTTGTTCCAAAGTTTTTTGGTTGTTGATGCAAGGTCGCTCTGTTGTTATTTCCATTACTGTTTTCTGGCATTATGAGATAGATCATGAATATGCAATTTTGTAGGCAAGCAGCTAGCTACGCTGGTGTTCTCAGCTACTTTTTTGAGGTGGATTATCTGCTGAATGTGGAGCATCTGCTAAATCTCATCAGCTGTGGCAAATCGCTGAGGTGCCATCGCTTAGATAAACTTCCAAAGATTACATGTTCCATCAGCTCTAAGGGATGGAGTCATTCCAAAGCCAGGAGGATACTTACTTACTTACAGGGGAACCTTTTATACGAAGGTTGGAACAACAGACTTCGCAGTTGGAAAGAGACAGTTTTAACTATAAGGTTTTCGTTTTCAAAGCTTTGCAAAGCCTGCTAAATATAATTTTGAAGTACCGTACCATCGTCCCAAAGTTCCGAACTTTTTTCCAAAAATTAGCATTGAAATGACACGGTTGCCGGCATGAGTAAAGAGGCAATTGATTTTTCTATCGTGATTTTTCTAGACACAAAATTATTTTTCTAACGGAGTGATTTTCTCTAGACAATGATTTTTCTAGACACAAAATGATTTTTCTATCGGAGTGATTTTCTCTAGACAAGTGATTTTTCTAGACACAAAATGATTTTTCTATCGGAGCGATTTTCTCTAGACATATGATTTTTCTATCAAAATTTTTGTGGAAATCGAGGTTTTTTGAACAGTGGTCTCAGCTTTTAATTTTTTTTTGAAAACTGAGTATTGAAATATTATCTGTTTTTCAAATGGTGACAGTTGGGCTTTGGGGCGGAGCCTGGGTCTCGCCACGCGTGAGCGCAGTGAGTGCAGTGAGCGCACGTGAGCGGTTTGCATTCGAATTTAAATTCGAATTTTTCTAGTTTTCAACAATTTTTTCCGATTTTTTCCATTTTTTCGGGACGCAAACCGCTCACAGGTGCGCTTACTGCGCTCACGCGTGGTGAGACCCAAGCTCCGCCCCAAAGCCCAACTGTCACCATTTGAAAAACAGATAATAACATGAAATGTAAGTGTACCGTATACCAGTTGATCAGGTGATATAACTGAACTTTATACGGTGAACCGAAAAAAGATATTACACGTTTCACGACAAGGTATTACCAGATTCAAACGAAGTGGCGATGTCTGCATTTAGACCGTGTTTAGGTTCCCGCCACGATTTAGATTACGGTAACACTCATTTTGGCTGTGCAAAACATTTTTATTGAATTTTTCGATGAAAAAACCG
>LR574813.1:0-24593 GCA_900536345.3 Caenorhabditis sp. 39 LS-2015
AATTCAATCCAATCCACATAGGGAGGGGGGGGGGAGGAGTTTCACTTTCATGACGTGAATTCATTTTTCATTTTGAATAGAATTCAGATGGCTTGACAAGTTGTTCCGTTAAACTCTGTTAGCGATCTTCCTCAGAAAGTTGTAGTTTGTTTCAACATTTATCCTTGATGGAACCTTTCTTTTAACCTTTGAAAATCTATCTCGCCCTCGTTCCGTTGGTCTAGCAGAAACCTCTAGCAGAATTGTATGCTTTACCCGGAATCGTCCTCTACACAAGTCCATATCTCCAAGACCAAAATCTTTATATGAAAACTTCTGACTGCGAAAACTAATGTCAACAACTCATCTATCCATACTATATCACTCCAAATTCGACCCGAAAAACCCATGATTCCCTATCAAAATCTCCCCAGATTCAACTCTCCGTCTCCCTCTCTCTAGAGCTCCCAGTCTGCTCTGGCACGAAGAGTATTCTGCATAATAATATTCCCCTTCGTGATTTCATTCCCCCGTCCCACTCAACTCCAAATCCCACGTTCCCTTCTGATCCGGATAAGTTCCCAAGGTGTGTCCCCCCCCCCCCCGAGTAGTTCATTGCCTTTCCGAGCATTTGCATGTTTGCATCCCCCTCCTCGCCCTCTCCCGAGCACTTCTTTCACCTGCTCTTTCTCTCTCTCTTTCCCGAGAGCACGCCTTCTTCTTCCTCTTTTTCTTCTTTTTTCTCCTCCTCTTCAAAAGAGGGAACCACCAAAAAATCAATCAGCTTCTCCCTCCCCTCTCCATTTTTCCGCCGACTTCTCTCCCCCATTTTCCGTTTTTTTCCGTTTTTCGTCGGCCCATTCGTATTATCATTCAATGCCTCGGCACAGGCTGTTTTTGGCATTGCGTAACTTCAAAAATAACGACACAACACGCAGCTCGAGAGCAAAAAAGAGAAGGCATTCACTTTTTTTCGAAAAAGAGAAACGAGCGGCTCCCTCCCTCCCTCCCTCTTGGCCCAATTTATATGCAAATTTCTTCAGTCATTTTTTGAGGATTTTTGAGAGAATTCGATTCCGGAAGAAATTCTAGTTTCTCTTGACCCGCCTACGTTTTTTTCGCGGGGCGATTGGTTCCGAGAAAAGAAGTGGAAATGTGCGTTTTCCCCGAGGACTCGAGCAGCTTTTTGAACTGCCACTAGGGCCTTTTATTTTTCCAAAAGTTTTCAAAAATTTTGGAAATTCTTGCTGTTTCCGGACTATTTTTCTGGAAATTTTTACCTAAGAGGAATGCTGTTTTGCCTTCAGAAGACGTGACGAAGATTTGAAGTTTTCGCTAGTCTAGGCTTAACTTTGTCAACTTCTTGTCAACGTCTCGTTCATTTTCTTATAGAGTAATGTCAATTGATTTTCTACAAGTTATCAGATTTTGAATGTTCTGAACGTCTTCTAAACTTTCAACCGTCAAAAATCATACCTAATCTTCTGATTCACCCCTCCCTTGCCCCCCCTAACAATAATTCCCTCCAGACAAAAAAACAGGTGCTGACCTAAAAACACAGCCAAGTTCCAGTTCAGATGACGTGTCCTCTCTTATCACTTTTGATGTTGCCCTATGATTGGATTATCACTTAATCCCTCTCTCCCCTCATTTGCTCATCATCATTCTCCCTCCTTCCCCCCTCATTCCCCCTCATCTATGACTCTCCACCCCATTCCACCGACCAATGTATTCCATTGGATTCCGTTCCGGAACTCTGTTCGGGCCGTCCTCCGTTCCTTCTCCTCTACCCGACTACTTCGGGGCCCTATGCTGGCTGAAAATTCTAATTATTTCGCTTCTGTAAACACATTCCCATTCGCCTTCTTCCCCTTCCCTTTGCCGTTTTCCCATTTCCTCTGCTCCGCCCATTTTGTGTTTTTTCTCTTTCTCCCTCTCTCTCTCTGGAAGACCTTCTTCCCGTTTCGTAACACCTTCTGACATATCATTCTTCCATTCCAATCGAAACCATTTCCAGTCACCATGGTGAAATTAGACTTGTCGTCGGGCGAGGACGAGAAGGACGAAGATCTGACGAAGGAGTTTGTGATGGACGAGGCGCCGATGGAGGAGACGACGACCCAAGTCGTCAAGCAAGTGTGAGTCTATATGGTGCTTTTGACTAATCTTCGATGGTATCTGACGGCCGTCGCATTCTCTCTTCTTTTTCGGAAAAGAGTTGTGAGTCACGAAAACAAGACGCTTAGGGCGAGGAAAAGAAGAAAAAGATGAAGGAGAAGAAGTAAAGCAGGTTTTGGGGGAAGAAGTATGCAGAGAAAAGTATGCAAAAATATGGAAACGGATAGAATGGATAGATACCGAAAATATAGAGGAAGCTATTTATGAGAAACCTGAAAAACTTCCGAACCTCAAAAACCAAAAAAGTCTAAATTACACCTTGTCCCATGAAGTTTCCATTTTTCCTATAATTTCACGTTTCATACATGTCTTCCCAATGACGTTAGGGCTTCCAATGTTGAGATATTTTGCCGCGAGCCACTTCAAAAAACACGCAGTATGATGGCTTATTCAAAAGAGAACAGGGACTGAAATCGGCAGATTTTGAGCAAAAACATATCGATTTGAGTTGAATTTTCGTGTTGGGGAGGCATATTTGGCATTCCGTCCTTGTCGTTGTGCGACCACGACACATCGCAACCAAATGCTATGGTTTTACGTATATCTCAATAATGATTAGAGATACCAAAAGCCGGTCAACTAGAAAGTTGTAGCCTTTAAAGTGTTCCGTGTTTTTGTAGTTGACCGTTTTTTGATATCTCTTACCGTTTTTGAGATATCTATCAAAATACTTATACGGGCGGCTCTTCTAACAAAGATCCATAAGCAATTCACTGAAACCCACAGCCCATCTGTGATCTTCGGTCCCCATAAATTCTCCACGAACTATCGAAAAGTGCACCGCCGGTCCGAAATCCCCCTCAATTCGTTCGGATTCCCAGTGCCAAACACATCAAAACACCGTTTCTCCTCGTTCTCACACCCGCATCATTTCATTTCATTTCATTTCGTTTCGTTCCGTTTCTTTCCAACTATACATCTTCTTTTCCCTCTGAATATGTTTTTGTTTTTGTTGATCGCCGCACGTTCATCCCCTGCTAACGGCGGCGAATAAAATGAAATAATGAGTTATTTATTTTAGTGTTCCGTTTTTTTTGTGTGCCTGTGTTGTATGGAGATATATACGGATATTTTCCGATATTTCGCATATTTTTCAATTGACTTCTCTCCCGCTCCAATCCACTTTATTATGATGCTTGCTTTTCCGGGATCTAACGTCTTCAAATTGGCTTCTTCTCATAATCTCTTCGGTCTCTGCGTCTCCACAGAGCCAGTGCTCTCTCTCTCTCGGAATATTTCAAAACGGAGAAGAAATGAAATGTGGAAGAAAAGAAAAGCGAAATATCCATAAAACACGGGGGCGCACCATAAGAATCGCATTGCATTGCCCTCGAAAAACGAGGAAAAAAGAGAAAAAATAATATATAAAATCTGTGACCGCTCGTAAAATTTCGAATCGAAACGAAACGACATGACATATCAGTCAGTTCCTTCTTCTCGGAACAGCAACCAAGACATACATAAATATTCCTTATTTATTATTATTATTCCCTTCGAATCAGAATAATTCCAGAGCCACGACGACAAAGGAGACGTTCAAAGATGTGGTGGTGAACAAAGTGATCGATGTGAAGGACGTCGTCAAAGAGAAAGTCATGCAGCAGACCGGAAGTGAGTCATTTGGGAGCAAGTACTGATTGGAGCAGGGGACTCTGATTCAGGCTCCAATTAGAACTGCGATTCCGATGGAATCCAAAAAAGATTTTCAAAAAACTGAATGATTCGTATCGAATTGAATCGACCACAAAAAACACGTCTGCCAAAACAGAATTCGAGAGTGGAAGAGATCAAAATCCAATCGTGTATTGGGATAATCTCATTGTGTTTTGGCTGGAATTCTAGGCGATCCGATGTTATTTGATCTTTCAAAGAGACCTGATAGTGAAAAGTGTCAGAACGGTAGGACTTCGCCTACAGTTTGCTGCATTGGCACCCCGACGTTTCGAAACTCGTCATAGGCTAAGAACTTTGCGTTTCCAAACGTTACAGTTTCGAATCTTCGCTGTTCTTGCTACGAAAACGATTGAGATGAAGAGCAGATCTCGTACGACGTTCAAGATCGGTTTGAATCGTTGCGAGACCCATTGGTTTCTCTCGTCACCGCTCCTGTCCCTGATGTTCTAGAAGGTGTTAACCCAACACAATCAACCCGCTGATTGTTTATCCCACTTGCCGGCTGCTATTCTGATCTCCCTCCTCCCTTTCCTCCCAAAATATCCGTGAACACCTTGCTATATAGTCTGCAGATGAATTGCCGCCTGGCTGCTCTGCATTTGCATCTGCTTCCGAATCAGAATCCATGAGAGCGAGCTTCAAAAACCAGAAAGTCTCCTCCTCCTCCTCCTCCTTCTCCCATCCAAAAGACCAGCCAGCGCCCTGGTCCAGTTCATTTTCACAGCTTGCGCGGTGCCATTGTAATTTGATATTTGGCCGTGGCGTCGTCGTTGCTTCTGCCTCTCTCTATCTGTGTCTCTGCCTCCAATTCCATTGAATATTCTAGATTTTTCCTCCTTTTTTCTACTTTCGAGTATGGAAAAATAGAGAGAAAAGGAAGAGAAAGGAGGAGCGAGCAGTAGTCCAGCATTGACGTCGTCGGCAGAAAAATGGAGGGATGGGCAGCACCGAAAAAGAATGGTGTGTGTGTGTATCCACTGCTGCCTGTGCTCTCATCCATCCCAAGGGAGAGCCGGAAAAATTAGGAAAAGGGAGAGAGAACAATAACACATTCATCTTCGGACACAACAAGTAACCAGTCCGTTTATGAGTCTGAAATGGGCGAGACGTCGTCGCGGATAAACAGTGCGATGGACGGGACGGAGGAAAATAATTAGGTCCGGTGGAGAATGAAAAGGGACACAGACGGACGACGGACATGTACTGGTTTCTCATAATACTCACTCTCTTTTTCTCTGCCAAAACCAAATAAATTGTTGTACGAAATATTTTGGGAACTGACTGACTGAACGGATGAGAAAATAAAGGAGGGAGTGTCCAGAAATGACCAGAAAACACAACTGCGGGGATCTTCTGATGACTTAGCGGGGATTCTGAATCATGAACATTCCAATTTCAGTGCCTGAATGGGCGTTCGTCTTCCTCGGCTTCATCTTCATCCTCCTTGTTCTTGGCTGTACATTCGTCATAATTCGCAAACTATTTGGCAAAAAACGGCACGGAGAAAAGAATAAGAAGGGCGGTATCAAGGGACTTTTTGGAAAAGGACAGGATGTGGTCGATGGAAAGAATATCCAGGGGGTGAGCAACATTCATTGAGAATTAGAAACACTGAACTCTTCATTTCAGATGGCACAGGACCTCGAAGAACTCGGCGACGCAATGGAACAAAACGAGAAGGCGCAAGCGGAAGAAAAAGAAGAAGTGAAACTGGGAAGGATACAGTACAAGTTGGACTACGACTTCCAACAAGGACAGCTGACAGTGACAGTGATTCAAGCAGAGGATCTGCCCGGAATGGACATGTCCGGCACTTCGGATCCCTATGTCAAATTGTATTTGCTGCCGGAAAAGAAGAAGAAGGTCGAGACGAAAGTGCACAGGAAGACACTCAATCCGGTGTTCAATGAGACCTTCATCTTCAAAGTAGCCTTCAATGAGATTACCGCCAAAACGCTGGTCTTTGCGATCTACGATTTCGATCGATTCAGCAAGCACGACCAGATCGGTCAGGTGCTTATTCCACTGGGAAAGATTGATTTGGGAGCTGTGATTGAGGAATGGAAAGATATCGCTCCGCCTCCAGATGACAAGGAAGCCGTGAGTTGAATTACATATATTATTAGTATTCTAGAAGTCGTCCATTTCAGGAGAAGAGTCTCGGAGACATTTGCTTCTCCCTCCGATACGTGCCAACCGCCGGAAAGCTGACTGTTGTCATTCTAGAGGCCAAGAATCTCAAGAAAATGGACGTTGGTGGACTATCAGGTAGGTCGGGTCTTGAAACGAATTTAGTTGACACGAACAATTAATTTAATCTCAAAAACCACAAAAAATAAGATCCATACGTGAAACTGGAAACGCACGGCGAAGACCGTCGACGGTTGAAAAAGAAGAAGACGAGCATCAAGAGAAACACGCTGAACCCGTACTACAACGAGAGTTTCGTGTTCGACAAGTTGCCATTGCACAAGATTAAGGTATCGGAGCAGATCAGAGAGGCTCCGTAACTAAAACTCTTTCTCTCTCTCTCTCTTTCTCTTTCTCCGCTGTCTTCCCTCTGGTCGCCCGTCGTTTCCGCTTGTCCCGTCCACCCGTCCTAACCGTATCCTTCCTAATCCCATCGGGTTCATTCTTCCAGATCCTTACGTCAAAATCGTTCTGATGCAAGGCGGAAAGAGGCTGAAGAAGAAGAAGACGTCGATCAAGAAGTGCACGCTTAACCCCTATTATAACGAATCGTTCAGTTTCGAAGTGCCTTTCGAACAGATTCAGGTGGCTTTTTCTAACACTCTTTTGTTCTGCTAACCGGCGGTTCTTTTCGGTTTTCTTTCTCGGGGAATCTGTTTACGGGGAATTTGTGTTTTGATTTGCAGAAAGTGTCCCTTATGATCACTGTGATGGATTATGACAAACTTGGATCGAATGACGCCATTGGACGGTGTCTTCTGGGATGTAATGGACAGGGAGCCGAACTCAGGTGAGAACAGCAAGAGCCGCGTCGCCATTAGAGACCACTGAGATCTCCATTTTAAAATTAGTGTAGATTTACTAGGAACTTGATCAGAAATTGTATGAGTCCGTTCCCCTTTCATTCTGATTCATTTCCAGGCACTGGATGGACATGCTTGCTTCGCCACGTCGTCCAATCGCCCAATGGCACACCCTTCAACCAGTGGAAGAAGAAGGCGACAAGAAGGAAGAGAAGAAGTGATTCCTCGCTCCAATCGACGCCTTCATCGATCCCCTCCCTTCTCCACCCAACCCAATTCGCCTTCTTCCTTACAATTTTCACTTTCAACCGCTTTTCCTCCTGAAATGCATTCCTCTGATGTACATAGGATCTAGCTGATTCCTTTTCTCTATTTGAAACCCCTTCCAATTCCACGTATTCTCCCCTCTAAATGTGTAGAAATGAGTAGCAATTTTCAGTGCCAAGGCGGTGAACTATTTTCCCTTTTTTTTCCTTTCCCTTTTATAAATTTGCTAAATAACTAATTCTAATTTCTCTCAACTTCTATTGTCTCTCTGACTCTGACTGATAACTCCTTTTCCCCCAGATTCTTTATATTAATTTATTTGATTTCCTTCTCTTCCGTTTGATTCCCAACAATTCCAACTTCTCATTTATCCCTCTAGATGTCTATTTTTCCAGAATGTTGTCGTCTTTTCCGCCCGACTGTTTGGCCTATTTCGCAACATTCGTATTTATTTCCATAATACTTTAAATTAAGAATAAATTTTTTGAGAAAATATGACAGCTTTAGTTGAGTTTATATCCGCAAACAGCGCCAATAATCCAATTGGAAATGTTCTCAACGCAGCTGGCATCATTGAGAGTTTGAGGCATGTCTTTGTTTTTTGTAATGGCAAGACAGTTTTCTATTCTCGTACCACCACTGAAACAGGAATATTGAAGACATGTTGCTGACCTACCTAAGCTCACTTATCTACAAAGGAATTGAACATGTTGCTCTCCGCAAGAGCATCTTTCCCCGTTGTATATCCATCTGTCCAGTCGAAATTCTGAACTTTCAAATTAAAATGTCTCTGCCTCTCAATAAAAGTTACTGTGCACTGAGGTTCATCTGTGGAACAATTCCGTACTCCATCTATCCAAAATCCACGATAATTCTCATCCTCGGCCAGTAGTTTCAACAGAAATGCTGTAAGTTTAATGCAGTGAAGCTTATTGCAAAGCTAATTGCAAGGCGGTACCATGAAACCATTGGCATTCCGTGATTGATGCGACACCGGAGAGTACCGCTCCTTTGTCTGCACACATCTGCTGAGCTTCCGTCCGTGACGCCCCGTCGATCATCGGGAACCATTGCATACAGACGACATTGTCAGCTCTCTCGAATCGCTTCCAGTCATCCATACATTTTTTAAACGACCATCCAGTTGGCGTTCGGTTCCAATTGTAAATGTCAACGCCTATGGTAACTACAAGGGTGACATCTTCTTGGGATGCAGGACACGTGTCCGCGGTTGAATTAGTCTGGAAGATGTTTGATTATTATCTGTTCAATTTCTCAACTAACTTTAAAAGAGACATACTGCCCTTCTGCCCTGGTAGTCTCTAGAACAACCAATTCTTGAGTGGAAGTATAGTTGTACAGGTAACAGTCTTGATTCGGATTCACATAGGCAAGGATGCAATCGGGAAGAGAGAAGCATGTCCTGGTGCAGTCTGTCGTGACGTAGACACGATTAGTTTGACGATGAGTCACCACGACCAACAACAGGACTCGAATGCACCACTTAAGGGAACACTTTGGAAAAGGGACAGAACACTAAGTGCGTTCCATTAAGGAGAAACCGTATGTAGACCGGTTCTTAAAGGTTACACAACGAATCCTCTATTGTTATCCGTTCCTATAAAAGGAACGGTGTTCTCGCTCCCTTACTCACAATTCAATCACCCGAGTCCGGGTCCCTCTCCTTGCTGCCTACAATTCATTTCAATAAATACTTTAATCTACCACTGAACCCATCGACTGTACTTCTAACTCCGTGGCAGAGTTATACAAAGGAATTACCACATCCTTTACACAGTCATCAATCGACGTCTCAGTCTGTGCTGGCTGAACGCCCTCCTCTACTTTTCCGAATACCGTTATCATTTTCAACAATTCTGAGAAATATTTGAAAAATATTGCATATCTGACTACAATTACCTACCTCCGCTGGTTGTACTAGTTGTAAACAAAAACAAAAAAAGTAAAAAATATGAATGAAAGAACATTGTTATACGATTTGAAAAGTTTTCTCGGAGATGCAGCTTCTTCGAAAGAATAGTAGCAGTCGTAACTTTTCGATGAAATCCGCCATCTCCAATGGATACATACAACTTGACTTGATCTATCGGCCTCGCAAGGTTCTGCGACTTCGAGGGTGTATAGTTTGACTTCATCGAGTATGTGTCTTGGTCTGCTTCAAGAATATATACTTTTCAAAATTTGAACAAAAAATCAATTGATTCAAACATAGAGTGTTTTTTTTTAATTATTAGATGAAAATGATATACAGTAGTCAATTGAACATGTATCCACACACTGCTCCGATTGCCCATTCATACACACCGTCTACGCAGCTCATATCGTTCAGCGTGTGATTTCCATAATTCTTTGTGATAGCCAGACAGTTTTCAGGTCTGCTGTTGCTGAAAAAAGGCAGATTGTAAAAGTAGCAGAAAAACTAACCCGTCAGAGTAGGAATACTCAAAGTTGGCGTCATTCAGAGCATCGTTTCCAGTGGTATATCCATCGGTCCAGACAAAGTTCTGTAAAGAAGCAGTCTACTTGAATCCACTGAAGATAAACAACTTTGCATTCTGGTTGCTCTGCAGAACATTTCCGTTCTCCATCGATCCACAATCCTCGATAAAATACTCCGCTAGACATCATGCGGTATACTATTTCTGAAATTTCCATATTAAATAAATTGTCAAGTAATGGGAAAACAGAAAGAAACGTACTATAAAACCATTGGCACTCTTCAACAGATACGACACCGGAAAGCACAGTTCCTTTGTCTCTGCACAACTGTCTAGCTGCTGTCAAAGTGGATCCGTTGGGCATCCGAAACGATTGCATACAGACAACCACCGAATCTTTTCTTTCGAATCGCTTCCAGTCATCCATACATTTCTTCAACGACCATCCAGTTGGCGTTCGGTTCCAATTGTAAATGTCAACGCCTATGGTAAGTACAAGGTTGACATCTTCTTGGGACGCAGGACATGTGTCAGTGGTTTGGTTGGTCTGGAAGACTTTTGATTATTATATGTTCAATTCCTTAACTAACTTTGAACGATACATACTGTCCTTCGGCCCTGGTAGTCTCTAAAACAGCCAATTCTCGTGTGGAAGTATAGTTGTACAGGTAACAGTCGAGATTCGGATTCACATAGGCAAGGATGCAATCGGGAAGAGAGAAACATGCATCACTGCAGTTATCAATAGACGTTTCAGTCTGTGCTGGCTGAACGGCACCATCTACTTTTCCAAATACCGTTATCATTTTCAAAGTTCCTAAATGGAGTAGTGGCTTAATTGTCTACCAGAAACAGCTACCTACCTCCACCGGATCTTATTGGTAGAAGTGAAGCAGCCAAAATAAGAAGAAACAGGCAGAATGGCATAGGATTCCTCTTCCGCTTTACAAGAAAGAACTGCAGTTTCTCTTGAATGTTGTTCTTTTGCTTAGTTTTTTGTTCGAAAACAAAGTAGCGGCCATAATTTTTAGTATAGTTATATATGTCGTTGTTTGTCATTGCCATTGGAAACAAACTTGGCGTGATCTGGTGGCCTCGGAAAGTTTTTGTGCGTTGTTTGGTGTTGTAAGAGGGCTCAATTCAATATTAAAACAACAATAGATGTTGGTGATTTTATTTTAAAATTTTGATTGAAAGAACAGTTGAGTTATCAATTGAACTTGTATCCGCAAACTGCTCCAACTGCGCATTCGTAGAGTTTCGGAATGCAGCTAACATCGTTCAGTGTCGCAGCATATAAGTTTATTGCAATTGCCAAACAATTCTCGACTACTTCACTGTAATTCAACTTTTATGCCGTGATGGGAAGAACTTTTGAACTAGTTAGTATAAGAAAATTCAACATTGGATGCAACAAAAGCAGCATTTCCAGTAGTATAGCCGTCTGTCCAGATAAAGTTCTAAACATTTCATCTTAAATGAGTTTGCAGTAATTTGATTACGGTGCAATTCGGTTTATCCATCGGACAGTTCCGCTCTCCGTCTATCCAAAATCCATAAAACCTTCCGCAGCCATATGACAGTGATGGAACCAGTTTACCTGAAAGAGTATTTAAGAACCACACAAATCACTAGGAACTTACTGTGAAAATATTTACATTCTTCAACAGATCCGACACCGGAAAGCACGTATCCCTTGTCTTTGCAAAATTGTCTGGCACCTTCAATAGTTGATTGGTTTGGCATCTTGAACCATTGCATGCAGACGACCACATTGTCAGCTCTCTCGAATCGCTTCCAGTCATCCACACATTTCTTCAAGGACCACCCAGTTCCCGTGCGAGTCCAATAGTAAGTGTCTACCCCTACAGTCACTGTCAAGTTGACAAGATCTTGGGAAGCAGGACAGGTGTCCGAGCTCATGGAAGTCTGGAACAGGTTTGGATCGCTTCTTTCTTTAATTTTTCATCTAACTTTGAACGACACATACTGCCCTTCTGCCCTGGTAGTCTCTAAAACAACCAATTCTTGAGTGGAAGTATAGTTGTACAGGTAACAGTCAAAATCCGGATTCACATAGGCAAGGATGCAATCGGGAAGAGAGAAGCATGCATCGGTGCAGTCATCAATCGACGTCTCAGTCTGTGCTGGCTGAACGGCACCATCTACTTTTCCGAATACCTTTATCATTTTTAATACATCTGAAAATGAACAATTTGCTTTTTATGCAACTGCTTACGTATGTACCTTCGTGGGTTCTCGCTGGCAGAACAAAAATAAAAATGAGTGCCGTAAGCGGAGAGAAGTTCATACTTCACGTATGGTAGGAAGTCGAAATGTGTAGTTTCTTTCGTCTTCTTTTCTTTTTAGTCAAGTAGAAGTGTGTTGTCATTGGTGACCGCCAGACTTGACTTGAAATATAGGTCTTGGAATATTGAACGACAGAAAGTATATTCTCTTGAACTTCTGCATCGCAAGGCTAGGTAGGGAAATGATCTCTCCCTAGCACTAGGAACTTACTGTGAAAATATTTACATTCTTCAACAGATCCGACATCGGAAAGCACGTATCCCTTGTCTTTGCAAAACTGTCTGGCACCTTGAATTGTAGACTCGTTTGGCATCTAGAACCACTGCATGCAGACGACTACGTTGTCGGCTCTCTCGAATCGCTTCCAGTCATCCACACATTTCTTCAAGATCCATCCAATTCTCGTGCGAGTCCGATCCAGGTTTACATAGGCAAGGATGCAATCGGGAAGATCGAAACATGCATCGGTGCAATCATTGATAGACATTTCAGTCTGCGCAGGCTGAATGACACCGTTCACTTTTCCAAAAAATATCTTTATCGTTTTCAAAGTTCCTGAATCCCCTGACTCCTTCATTAAAAAACAACAGTTACCTACCTCCACCGGTTCCTATTGGCAGAAGGGAAACAACCGAAATAAGAAGAAACAGGCAGGATAGCATAGAATTCCGATTACTCCTCCGATTCACAAAAGAGAAGTGCAATTTCTCTTTCAAAGCTCTCGTTTCAAGTTCTTTTCTTTCGCTAGGTTTTGTTTTTTTGTTCGAAAACAAAGTAGCGGCCGTAGTTTTTGGTGCTATTGGAAACACATTTGACATGATCTGTTAGTCTCGCAAAGTGTTTTGCCGTGTGTGGTTTGGTATGGTTAAAAGGGTTCAGTATTTAACAAAAAGTAGGATTTTTTATGAAATAAAATAAAAAAATCAATTGAACTTGTATCCACAAACTGCTCCAACTGCGCATTCGTAGAGTTTCGGAATGCAGCTGACATCGTTCAGTGTCGCAGCATATCTGTTTATTGCGATTGCCAGACAATTCTCGATCACGTTGTAACTGTAACTCAACTTTTATGCCGTGATGGGAAGAACTTTCGGACTGGTTAATATAAGCAAATTCAACATTGGATGCAACAAAAGCAGCATTTCCAGTAGTATAGCCGTCTGTCCAGATAAAGTTCTAAATATTTAATCTTAAATGAGTTTGCAGTAATTTGATTACGGTGCAATTCGGTTTATCCATCGGACAGTTCCGCTCTCCGTCTATCCAAAATCCATAAAACCTTGCACAGCCATATGATAGTGAGGGAACCAGTTTACCTGAAAGAGTATTCAAGAACCTTAAAAAAGCACTTGGAATTCACTGTGAAAATATTGACATTCTTCAACAGAGCCGACACCAGAAAGCACGTATCCTTTGTCTTTGCAAAATTGTCTGGCACCTTGGATTGTAGACTCGTTTGGCATCTTGAACCATTGCATACAGACGACCACATTGTCAGCTCTCTCGAATCTCTTCCAGTCATCCACACATTTCCTCAAAGACCATCCAGTTCCTGTGCGAGTCCAATAGTAAGTGTCGACACCTACAGTCACTGTCAAGTTGACAAGATCTTGAGAAGCAGGGCAAGTGTCCGAATTCATGGAAGTCTGGAACAGGTTTGGATGGTCAATATCTAAATTCTCAATTAACTTTGAATGAGACACATTGCCCTTCTGCATTGGTAGTCTCGAGAACAACCAATTCTTGAGTGGAAGTATAATTGTACAGGTAACAGTTAAGATCCGGATTCACATAGGCAAGGATGCAATCGGGAAGAGAGAAGCATGCATCGGTGCAGTCATCAATCGACGTCTCAGTCTGTGCTGGCTGAATGGCACCATCTACTTTTCCGAATACCTTTATCATTTTTAATACGTCTGAAAATGAATAGCTTTTTTTCTATGCAATTGCTTACGTTCATACCTCCGTGGATTCTCGCTGGCAGAGCAAAAATAAAAATGAGTGCCGTAAGCGGAGAGAAGTTCATACTTCACGAATGGCAGGAAGTCGAAATGTGTAGTTTCTTTCGTCTTATTTTCTTTTTAGTCAAGTCGAAGTGTGTTGTCATTGGTGACCGCCAGACTTGACTTGAAATATAGGTCTTGGAATATTGAACGACAGAAAGTATATTCTCTTGAACTTCTGCACCGCAAGGCAAGGTAGGGGAATGATCGCTCCATAGCTGAGCAAGATTAGGGAAGCTGTGGATGTATTGGACACTTGCTCTAGCCTATTAACTCAGAAAATGTTTATTGAACAATCTCACAAAAATCAATTCAACTTGTATCCACAAACTGTCCCAAAGGCGCATGCGAATTGATTGTCAATGCAGCTCACATCTCCCGTAGTTGCATCACCGTCATGTTTCCCAATTATCAAGCAGTTTTCAATGTCAGTTGGATGTTTTGGCAGATATTGGAAGTTGCTATCAATAAGAGCATCGTTTCCTGTAGTGTATCCATCAGACCAGACAATGTCCTGGAAGGTTTCAATAGCAAGTTCTCCTAACAATGTGTAAATACAAACGTTGCAATCCGGGTTGTCTTCCGTGCATTGTCGCTCACCATCTATCCAGAATCCGAAATAATTTTGGCAATTATGACCCTCTTGTTTGAGAACAATATCTTAAATTATTATGAAATTACAATTTTTCCTAACAAAAATTCACTATAAAACCATTTGCACTCCTCAACAGATGCAACACCAGAAAGCACAGTTCCTTTGTCCTCGCACAACTTCTTCGCTTCGGATCGACTAGATCCAACTGGCATTGGGAACCATTGCATGCAAACGACCACATTGTCAGCTCTTTCAAATCGCTTCCAGTCATCCATACATTTCTTCAAGACCCATCCAGTTTCAGTACGAGTCCAATAGTAAGTGTCTACGCCTACAGTCACTGCCAAGTCGACGAGTTCCTGTGAAGCAGGACATGTCTCGGAATCCATGGATGTCTTTAAGGTTCCTGTATTAATCCTGCCTAAAAAGTCGACTAACTTTGAATGACACGTAATGTCCATCAGCTCTGGCAGTTTCTAGGACAGTCAGTGTCTGTGTGGTATTATAGTCGAACAGAAAACAGTCGAGATCCGGATTCAAATAAGCAGCAATGCAATCGGGTTGTTCGAAACAGGCATCCCTACAGTCGCCAGCCGATGTGTCAGTCTGTGCTGGCTGATCGGTCTCGGTCACTTTTCCAAATACCTGTATCATTTTTAATACTTCTGAAAACAAGGATCTGTTCAGACAAATAGTGACCGTTATGTACATACCTGCACCAGTAATCGGAGATACTATGGAAAAAAGAAAAAACCGAATATATAGAAGGGATATCATTGTTTGTAAGTGTTAGAGACTCGTCTTTAAAAATGTTCCTATGCGTCAAAAAGCGTTCGAGATGTTTTCAGAGGTGTGTAGTGGAATGTCATTGCTATTGGAAACACACTTGACTTGATATATTGGTCTCTTGTTCCCTATGTCTAAAGTGTGCGCACATAGTTTGGAAAGGATGTGAATTTTTTTTCATTTGGACGTTTGAAGCAAATTATTATAATATTTATTTGTAGCCTGGTTGAAAATTCAGGGACAATATAGAATCAGTTGAATTTGTATCCACACACAGCACCCATTGCCCGAATGTAACAGTCGTTCTCGCAGCTTGCATCATTCAAGGTTTCAAATCCCGAACTTCCCGGGGTCTTCACGATTATCAAACAGTTCTCCGTGCGGTTTTGTCTGGAAAAGAGACAATGATATTTATGGTTTTTCAAAGAGAATAAACGGACCCGTTGATATATTCACAAGCACAGTTGTTGTCTTCCAAAGCACCGTTTCCGGTAGTGTATCCATCTTTCCAGTCAAAGTTCTGAAAAAAACTTGGATGGATGAGTATTGAAAAGAGCTATCGATTGCTTACATCGCAACGTGGATTCTCTGCCGTGCAATTCCTCTCTCCATCTATCCATAATCCTTGAAATTTTTCCAGTTTCAATGGGAGCAGTGCATCTGAAATTGTAAATAGCCTATTTAACAAGAGAATAGGGACTTCTCACCAAAGAACCATTGGGTTTCACTGATGGATGCGACACCTGAGAGTACGTATCCCTTCTCCTTGCACATTTCAATAGCTTCAGTCCTAGTTGATCCAATATTCATCGTGAACCACTGCATGCAGACGACCACATTGTCAGCTCTCTCGAATCGCTTCCAGTCATCAACACATTTCTTCAAAGACCACCCAGTTCCCGTGCGAGTCCAATAGTAAGTGTCTACGCCTACAGTCACTGTCAAGTTGATAAGATCTTGGGAAGCAGGGCATGTGTCAGAATTCATAGAACTCTGGAACAGGTTTGGATGGTTCATCTCTCTCTAAGAGAAAGAAGTGTCTGAACTATCCAGAGTCGATTAGTATGGAACATTGTCCGATAAAAAGATCATCATTGAGGCATTTCAAGACGACTTTCAAAACCTGCTACTCAAAGTTTCCTAAAAGTCGGGCTCGCTGGCAAATGGATTAGGAAATCAAATGGATTACCACGCGCGCTGGAAAATGGTGTAGGAATGCCCCAACAATGCTCTTTCGAGCGAACAAGGTTTCATGCCAAACGTCTCTTTACAGTTCAAACACTTTTCTCGTAAGTTCTCAACTTACTTTGAAAGACACATACTGCCCTTCTGCCCTGGTAGTTTCGAGAACAACCAATTCTTGAGTGGAAGTATAGTTGTAGAGGTAACAGTCGAGATCCGGATTCACATAGGCAAGGATGCAATCGGGAAGAGAGAAACATGCATCGGTACAGTCATCGATAGACGTCTCAGTCTGCGCAGGCTGAACGGCACTGTTCACTTTTCCAAATATTTTTATCATTTTCAACACTTCTGAGAAATAACTGTCACATTGGATCTACATATCATAAACGATATATGTACCTCCGTCGGCATTGGTAGAAATGAACAAAAATAGAAAAATAAAAAAGCGAGAGAACATCCAAAAAGTTCGAAAACTTTCTTTGAAGATGCACAGCGTCTCAGATAAAAGTAGACTGAATACGCATGGGTCGTAATGTTTCGATTCCGAAGAATTTGGGAATCGCTAGTGGATACAGACTTGACATCATCCAGGGGAGGGGGATAGCATCTATGTAGTCTGTTTTATGTCTACATACAACTTTGAATATTTTAAGAAAAGTTAATAGGAAAGTAGAGAAGGATACAGAGATTGAACTCTGAACATTTACATTTATGTATATTGCTACGTTGAGTGCCAACCTTTTATTCACAAAGTTCAAGTCAAATGTGCCATTGGCCTTGTTGATCTTCATGAAGTACTTTGCACAGCTCAAGAAGAAACTACAGTAACCATTGCTCAACTTCGCCTATGACTCATTTGAAAACTTCACTTTACTCTCTCAAAACGGAACGAAAACATCTGGCACATGCAGTTCGAATTCTCCTTAATCTTTTTTAATCTTGTTGGGATTCCACTAATTCCTCTAATCTCCGGCAAGTCCAGAGCAATAAAAATGATGTCTCTCGTGATGCATTGTAGTTTGACTGATCTGTTTCAGAGAAGTTCCCTATGGAAGTATCGAAGCTCAACATGGTGCATAAAACATGGCATTTCATATCCTCCTCCTCGAAGTGTTCTTCTGCCTTCTCATCCGTCCGCTTCGTCTTCTTTTTTCTCAGTTTTCTTTTTTCTTCATCCTCTTCCTCCTCCTCCTACTTCTCCTTCTTCCCCTTCTTCTTCACATTGCCGACGGGAAACGAGGCGATGCGCCTTGCCTTGGCCATCAAATAAATGCAATTTGTGGGCGGAGAGTTCGAAAAAGAGAAAGAGAAAGGAGGAGAATGCTGAGGAAGTTACCAAAAGGGCAACATAGGAGGAAGCGTACCTAGAGGGATCCCCTGCAGAAGAGGTTCAGCGGCAGAATCCACTCCCCAGAAGTAGTGTTTTGTCATGATTAATCTCCCCGACTTCCCCGAATCTCGACTACTTCCTAGAAGTGTTCTGTGTCTTTGTATCATTTCGGTCGCAGGATTAGAGCCATACTGCAGCTACAAAGACTAAAGAGGCGTCGTTGATCTTCCAGAACCCTTTCTTTTCCCTGGAACATGTGTCGATTGCGGTTGTCCGGCTGCACCGGTTGCCCCGACTCCTTCTTCTTCTTCTTTCAAAAAACCGCTCCCTTCGGGTGCCCCCAAAGTGTTGTCTCCTCTTCCATCCGTCCATCCGTCCGTCGGGCCGCTTGGCGCGGATGGGGCTGTCTGCCTCGATTTATGAGTCGTCCCGTCGACGCCGCTCCTATCTCTTCGTCTTCTTCTTCTTCTTCTTCTTGGACACATTCACTCACTCACGCACGCACGACGATTACGACAATGATGATGATGAGGAGGATGAGGATGTGAAACTTTTGAAACTTCTTCTCGGGTTACGGTAGATTCGAAGGCACCAGATTTTGAATGCAGCTTCCGCAATAAGAGTTGGACACAGATGACGGAACGATGATGTTGCAGCGAACGAACCGAAATAAATGTTTCCTGTCGTTTCTCTCTTTTGAATGTTTATTGAACTCCCGCAACCCGGGACGCAAAATCAAATGCGCCATTTCCGGGGATAATCCAATCCAATCTTCTCGGACGAGGCGACGCATAAATCCCTTCCTAGTTCTTTCTTTTTCTCCTCCTCCTCCTCCCACTTCTTCCGAGTCAATCCAAAAGAAAGAAGGAGTAGAAAGAGAGCAACACGGCGTGCTAAAAACAACAACAAGACGACATGAAAAACTAAAAAAGTTTTGATGGTTCCCCCCTCCCTCCGCCTTGGCCACAGCTGATACTCCTCTCGGGACGATGAAGAAGACAAGCATTTTTATGTCTCATCGTCGTTTCGTTTGCTTCCTTTCAATTTAGCCGCCCAGCCGGCCACAACACCGCTGCCGCGACGATGCCGATTGACGATGCGATGGATGACGGATGATCTGTTCGGAGGGGAGAAGGAGGAGGAGGGCACTAATTGCCCTAACTAACTAATGATGCCGTTTGCAGGTCGATGAGGATGATGCGAACGAACTTTCCATCTCTTTTCTCTTTTTCGAATTCAAATTCCCCGCTAATCGGCCTATGACCTGAACAGTCGCCGGGTCAGCTGTTCGTCGCCTGCCGGCGGGTAGTGTCTAGAGTTACAATGTGTTGATTTATGACCGCCGATGATACTTGAGTCGACGATGACGTGGATCTTTAGGGTCGAGAATGTAGTACCTGTGATGAAATGAGGTAATGGAGCAGTGGATTGCGTTGTGGTTTCGGAATGTCGTAGTTCCTGTAACATAAAGAGAAAGCAAGAATGGATTGACAAGAATGATGAATGATGATGAACGATGAACGCTCTGTAGCAGCAAGTAGCGTGCCGATTGCATTTTCATTCTGACACATGTGACGCCTTCATCAGGCCTTTTTTCTCGACCTTGGTTGACTTCTAGTCGCCTTGATCCCTGAAACAAACCGTTCACCGCACCCCGTCCCAGTCAATTCGTTTCGCTCTGTCAAGAATGTCGGTCTTGGAAACAATTTGTGATAAGGGCATGCATGCAATGATAAGAACGCTCGGGTGGTTGATAAGAATCAGAGATGACATCTTCGGGGGTGACTAAGCCGATGAAGCCGCGAGGGGGAGGGGAACGTAGATCAGTAGAGAGAGAGAGCAGGCTGGAACAAAGTTCATGGCTGGAATTGTGTCTAGCCACAAGGTCCAAAGAGTCTGAAGAGGATCCAAGTTCCAGGTAGTCCCCCGACGCCACGAAACGACATCTTCTGCAGGGTGATGTGTTTCTTCTTCTTCTTCTTCTCTTGCTGCTGCTTCTTCTTCTTTTTGCAGCCATCTTCTTTCTTCTTTCTGGGTGTCTCTATCTCTCTCGCATCCAACCAATTCAATTCATTTCATCAATCGTCTTCTCAGTGTGTCACGTTCTCTGCGTCTTCTCGTCTTTCTCCTCCTACCACTTCTTCCCATTTCCATCCAATTCAACAATAATACGGGGCGCCTATCTGATAGATGACTGGTGATAACAATGTGACGTGAAATGCAACGCGGTGGCGATGAAAGCGGAGAAGGAGGAGGAGGAGGAAGAGGAGGCAAATGGAGAAGAAGAGGAAGAAGGAGAAAAGATGAAGATACAAAAAATGGAAAAACGGGAGGACATTTGAATCCGCATTGAGACCGAGATCAGACCAATAACCACAAATTCTCTCCGTCGTCGACTGGCTGCAAATAGCACCTAGCTGCGCCTCGATTGGCAGTCCAGTCCAGTCTCGGCTACGAATCGGAGTGCACAAAGTGCATCACACAAGTCATACTACTTTCCCAAGAAATTTCCCTATTAGGGGAAACCCAAAACCTGAATCCTAAAACCTCGTTTCGCTTGACTTGCCTTGCCTTGATTCGTATTCAATGCAACGGCGACAAAAGTTGACCTATCGGAAAACGAACACTTGGAACCTCTTCCAGATGTATTTACGATTCACAATTCACAATTCACAATTCAGAATCCCCACCGGACCAATAAGCCATCTGTTTTGACACATCAAACAGCCCCCAGCAAATGACTCTCTGGGTGTGTGTCTATGCCTCTCTCTCAGCCAAGAAGCCGCCAGATGCCAATCGTCATTTGTCAAGTGTCAGCCAAACCGACACTTTGTCCCCCCCCCTCTCCGACTTTTTTGTCATGTCCCTCCCTTCAAAACGTGTAATAGGTTAGGTCAATCAAGCCCCTGGCCGCGGAAACAGGTAGATAATGAATTCCGGGAGAGAGAAGGGAACCCTCTTCTGGAGTGCATACACCCCCCCCCCTCCAATGCATCTTCTCAAATCGTCCATGCTTCGGTTATCTGATGCGCTCATCCGTTTTCTGCTGCCCTCGTGTGTCCTTCTCGCCGACGGACGGACGTCGTGTGTGTGTATGTGTTTCCTCTCTCATCTCCACTCGTTCGCTAAACTATTTATGATATTTATGGGTTGGTTCGGTTCCAAGTGCGAGACCGACCGCAAAAGGAAAAGAGGAGTATGTATCATCGGAGATCTAGGATCTCGAAACGAACAGCTCTGTTTGTTTTTTGCTCTCTCCCTCCCTCCCTCCCATTGAAGCTGATGTCCACCGCTTTTTCTCTCTGGGGGTATGAGTAAGGAGAGAAGAAGGGAAGAGGAACCTAGTGGTACCTTCCGCTTGACACTTTCGCATTCTGTGCTGAGGAGGCAACGGGTTGAGGAGTTCATGAATAATTAATATCAGCCGGCCTTCCGTCTCGCTTCTCTGCCCCTTGAAGAACAAACGCGTTCTTTGCGCATCTGAACTAATTTTCAATCTTTGTATTTCTCGTCGGAATTCAGAATTGTAGCTGCTTCTTGAACATACCTTCTCGAACCAAGGAACGACTGCTTCTTCTCCTCCGAAAAAGAAAGAACTTGTTATGTTCTCTGTGTACAGGTCTCTGCGCCTGCGTCTCTGCTTCTCTTTTCCCGCTGTTCTTGCCCCGCTCGCTCATTATTTATATCTTTATGAGTTTTGAACGTGCCCGTGCGAGGGGAACGGAGAGACAGACACCGGAGAACGCTTTATTACACAAACACGTGTAACCCCCCTGTGAGTATTTGTGTATGTTGCAATGTGAGAGGAGAGGAGGAGGCGAAGGACTGGGTTAGGCGAAACGGGAAGGAAAGAAAGAAGGACCCACTCCTAGAATATCCAGCCCGGAAATGGCGGAAGTCGGTTAGGAGAAAGAAGAAGAGGAAGAAGAAGATGGAGATGAAGCGGTGCACTTGGAGGGCAATACTGGGAACGAATGAAGACTGCTGAAAACAGAGGAAAGAGGTGATGTGGCACGAGAACATGTGGTAAACAGAATGACGGCCCATCTTTGACTTTGTCGTGGGAAGCGAAGCAATCAAGCAGTGCACTTCAAAAAACACCTAAAACAGGTGGCAATGTGTCTTCCGGAAGTAGATCACTAACGAGATTTATTAGCACGTCAGAATGTGGTCTCTCCCTCCCTCCCTCTCTCTCTCGGCTGGTCGCCTCTCCCTCGTTGACCACCCTCCACTGTCGCCTCCCCCCTCCCGCCGATTCCCCTTCCTAATCCGCCTGATCGCGCAACGAACACCCTTGCTTTCTCTCTTGATTGACCCCCGTCGTCCTTCTCATCATTCATTTTCATCTCTCTCTCTCTCCCCCTCCCCTTGCTTCTCTTTTTTCTCTATTGAGGATCAGGATCAGGTGTCAATGTCAGAGTCAAAAATCAGAAGTTTGTGCTGTGTACTGCTGTCTTTGTGTTGCAGGTGCGCTTCGTCTTCCGGAAGCGGGAGGGAGGGTGGTGCTCGAAAGCGTCTCAATTATTCAGAGGGGTGGTCGCCGAGGCCACGCCCCCTCTCTCGTCGCGAGCTGAAAACTACTGAAAACTGAAAAAGAACCGAACGCGAAAAAGCCAACGTCTTGACTTTTTCTTCTTCTACTTCTGCTTCTTCTCCTCCTCCTCCTCATCACTGCCGTCAACGCGTTCACATGTAGCAAGCAGCAAAAACAAGGTGGCTCCCGAAGAGAACACAAAGAGGCGGATCTCGGTTTCTGTGACGAACATGTACTTGCACTGTTCTCTCTCTCCCTCGTCGCCATCTGAAAACAAGACCCACGGGTTCGATTCAGTATTGGTCCCCAGGACCGACGGCGTTTTCGTCCACACCAGTATGTTACACACTCGTTTGCCGTCTCCTTCTTCCCCCCCCCCTTTTCTTTTCTTTTCTTCCGAGAGGTCATATGTTTGCCCAACTTTCTCTCGCTCATCTCTCGCCCCTCCGCCACTCTCCTTCGCGCCTATCAAATTGCAACAATTTCGTTTTCATCATCTTGGTCTCTCCTCCCTCCGTTGGTGTCTGTCTTCTGTGTTGCCAGCATCAAAAGTTCATAATTCATCCGCCTCCCGTTTGCTATCAGTCAAGACAGAGACCGCCCGATCAGTCGCGCCGTGTTGTCTGATAGTACTATGCCCCACAGCTGGTAAACATGCACTGCCTCCTAGCCGTTCGGGCGGCCTGTGATCCCTTCAACTTGGTCCAACAGATGTTTTTGTTCTGCAGTGTCCTATTTGCACGTCATTACCGTAAGCCTCTGAAGGTATTCCTTGTCTCCATAATTATTACCTCGTCCTTCTCCTCCTCTTGTCGAAACGCTTCGGGGCGGCTGGTTTTTGTGTTCCTCCTCATACTCCTCCTCTTTCCATCCTCGACACTTTGGTCAAGAAAAGAGAAAAAGAGGTCTCTCTGCGCAATGGCTGCCGCTTCTCTTTCTCGCTCGCCTCACTTCTCCTTCTGTGTTGTCTGTCATAGGAGGGAAGAAACGAAAACGTATTTGCGAATTGACACAAAACGACCTCCGCCTACTTTTGTAGTAGTAGGTAGTTGCGGAACGCAACTCGATGACATAGTTTTTGTTATGACGTGGCAACATGGTCAGCAGTCAAAACACGGGTGGCCAGTACACACACAAATCATCTGGCGTGCGAATGAGATGATCTCGCTAGTCGGCCTCAATTAGCGCCCGCCGGCTGCCTGCAACCCCTCCTCCTCCCGCTCTCAGCTGTTCACACCGCATGTCTGCGTCTCCACGCGAACACGTTGTTCCCTTTCTCTCCCGAAGACAAGGACACCACATATCAGTAGTGCGGGAGATGAGATGAGCGAGAAGAGGTCGGAAGCAAGGAAGCCACCACCGTTTCCTCGTTTTTGCACTTGTTTCTCTTTCAGTTTCTTGATGAGGAGATGAGCTCAGCTGATGATGAGCTCTTTCTCTCTTGCTCAGCTGCTGGAAGGAAATGTCATTGAGGGGAGGGGCGTGGAGACGATGAGAAGAAACACAAGACTCAACTAGTGTTGCGATTTCGGTTTGTGTTCTTTGAATGATGTGAGACATGGGGCGGCAGCAGTGTGGGGCACGAAAGAGGCCATTTGGCGAGACATCAAACGACAATGGAAGGATGGAAACGAAGGCAGCTTCTATGCCCAGGGCTGAATGACTAACTGACTACTGACAAATCTCAGGTGGAGGCTGGTCCTGATCTACTTTTTGTTGTGATTTCTGATATCTCTGTGACGTGGCACTCATTCTGTCACCCCCAACTACACTGACTCCCACCCTATCGGCCGCCGAGTTGTTTGCTCTTTCGATAAGCCGTTCATAATTCTCAATGCCTCGTCATCCGGCACACTGCCTTCGACGCCGCGCGACCCCTATTCAATTCCGTCCCAGCGTCCCCTGGCGTCGGCTCTGCCTCCCCTCTCGTTATGTCTCTTTTTCGTGTTTGGGCCCATCGTTGCCCGCCCCTTCTCCTCCTGCTCCTGCTACTCCGTCCCCTCCTTCGGTTTCTTCTTCGCGCCATCGCGGTCACGAAAGGTCCGTGCCCCCCCCTTTCCAAAAATCTTGTTACATTGCCGAGGGTGCCCTGCCCTTCCGCCACCCGTGTCCCACCAATTAGACAACTGCCCTTCGCCTTCTCCGATGGTCCCTTTCGTCTCCTGGTCCATTCTTCCCCCGGACCATTTATGCGGCGATAAAACTGGCGGTGAGCGGCCATATCCGCCCTTGTCACTCCTGTGTCACTCGACACGTACCCACCGTTCAATTGCTTCTCCTCCTCCCTCTCTCCAAGCCCC
>LR574813.1:24840-39376 GCA_900536345.3 Caenorhabditis sp. 39 LS-2015
AGTGATTCATAATTCACAATGTGTCCCGTCCGGTCACCCAGCTATGACCAAGAGGCGAGGAATGGGCGGAGCCTCACTTCCTGGCACTTTGAAGTTCTTCTTTGTGTGTGTGGAGCCTGGCGCTGCTGCTTCTGCTGCTCGGCGTGGCTTCTGACCCACGGGTGCACCTCTTCAGGAATGCTTACCAGTTCGTTCGCACGCTGCTGCCCGCCTGTCACTAACTAAATCTTCGCCATCCATCCGTCCATCCGCTCGTCCGTCTGTCATCATTCGCCGCCTCCCCCCAATACTTCCCATCCTCTTCCATCTCCTCCCGACCTTCACTTGTCTAAGTCTCACCAGAATCATACATATAACACAGACTCCCCCATAGTTGGTCGCGCGTTTCGTCGGGCGCGTCGCCTGTGCTTATCTACCGTATTTTCACTTGTCAAACTTCTGTAGTAGAGATATTTGTGTGTGTATGGTGTTGGGAGGGAGTGAATGTGTCTCTCTCTGTGTACATTTGTTATGCCTTGTTCTTTTGGGCCGCCCCTCCCCTCTGCCGCTAGTCCGCGTGTGTGTTTTTTTTTTGTTTTGACTCGACTCCTGGCGCCTTTCAGTTCGGATGGCGCAGCGCGTCAGGCGGTTCCAGACTTCCGGGGGGCCGAGAGGGAGAGAGAGAGAGAGAGAGTCTGAAGCTTCCTAGAATATCCCGAACACTACAATGCCCTTTGCTTGCCCAGCAGCTAGAATTCAGAGCAACGTGTGCCCGCCAATTGACTTAACGAGCCGTTGAACCAGATGACCTTCTGATAGTTCCATCCAATCTTCCCACGAAAAGAACACATGAACGCAACTAGTCATCACCTCTCCCGCCCTTCTCTCTTCCTTCCAATATATATTTATACAAGTAATCGTGTTTGCTGACTCCGCACCGCACGCACTGTCTTTTTGGTACAGTGGCTTTGGCGCTTGCGCTACGCGCGCCGGCCCTCCGCTGCGTCGTCGCCGCGCGCTTCCATTCGGTGTTTTGTGTCTGTCGAGCGCCCTCCAAATCTTCATTCCCCTCCTTCTCATCCGCGACGTCTTCTTTTTCTTCTTCTACTTCTTCTTATTCGTCGTCGTCGTCACCGCCGCGCCAACATCATCATCGTGCGCGACCTACAAGCGACGGCGCCACCCACGATTGTCACCTTTTCCCTTTCCGCTTCTCTTTTCTCTCGCCGCCCTCCCCCCGTTGTTTTTTCGTGTTTCTATCTTGGTTCGCCCGTTCTCCCGAGTACTCTACTCCGACCGTTTCGCTTCTTTCTCGCATGTGATCATCGTCATCTTATCACTCACTCACTCACCCCCAGTTATCAGTTATCAACCCCGTATGTGTTTGTTGTACACGCATTCTAACCCCTTCTCGTCCATCTTCTTCACCACTTCACTTCTCGTCCTCCTCTCTTCTTCTAATTCCCTTGTCACGGGTATTCTGGGAGTCTTCGTCACATCAGAAGATACAGAGACCTACTCGAGATTTATGACTTGGCCAGTAGTCATTGGGGCCTGTTGATCGATGTCTGCCACGTCACAATTCGGCTCTCCTTCCTCGCCATTCCACCTGTCCCTGCCGCAAAGTTTGTTTCCTTGAATTCTGACATTCCTCGACCTACTGATCCACCCGTACTTATGCAAAACCACCCAACAAAACCACAATCCGTCTCCAATTGTTTGCTAATTTCCAATTTCCTCCTACTTCCCCGCCTCCTCCTCCTCCGTCATCTCCGTCCACTACGATTTCCCGTTCCTTTGCCTGCTTTCTCTCCTTCCCCCTCCCGTTTCCACTCCCTTTTCATGCCGTCGTCGCCCGTTTGTGTCAGTCATCATCGCTTGTACTTACTATAATACGCACCATCTGCTATGATGTTTTGTGATGGTAGCCCTTCACCCCCCCCCCCCTTCCATTCCGATTTCTCCCAGGGGCGATCTCTCCCGTTCCCTCGAATGATACCCTCTGCTTCCTCCTCCTCCTTCTCCTTGGCCGGTCTCGTCTTGCGTCTCCGTTAGTCTGTCTCTTCTCAAGCATTGCTTTGTTAGCACACAGGTGAGCGAGCCGAGAAAACGCTCAAAGACCTGAGAGGGGATAAGTTGTAGTGCCCTAGTGCCTCTACAGGTTACTGAAACAGTCTGTCATAGGAATCGCATCAAACCACAGGGTATAATTGTTCTAGGTATGAACTGTTGTCTCGGGTGACAAGAAGGTCCTCAAGGAGTGTCAGGAGTGGTGGAAATTGGTTGGTGGCCGACCCGACAAGACGACACCGACAAGACCATAGGCATACCAAAGTGTATGCGTCTGCGCGTCACCGACCGCTCCTCCCCTCCGACAAAGTCTTCGTTTCTTTTCACTTGGAAAACGAAACTTTTCCTCATCATCATCTCATCTCATCTCCCCCATTTCACATCATTATCTCTCCATCCCTCTTTGCACTTGACACCATCTCCTTCCGTGTGTTCCTTGTTTAACTATTCTTGTAGTTGCACCAGCAGCAGTAGCACTCGCTCGCACATAAGCCACTAGAGGGTCAAATTTCACACATTCAATCTTTTTTCCCACATGTGTCCACTCTCACCTTGTTCTCTTCTCCCCCATTATTGTCAATGACCCCATCGGACACAACAGGATGTAGTAATGCGAAGGTAATCGTCTCTAATGAGGTGTGACGTGTTGCCGAGCACTTTTAGATGTCATGTTTTGCAAAAGCAACTGCTTCTCCTATGTGAGATCGTGATATGATCTTCCTCATCTCTTCATCTTTTTTATCTCCTCCTCCTCCCTCCTCCTTTCCCCGATTGCCTCCTTACGCTCGCTCCTCACTTATTCATTCAACCATCCAACGACCCATTCACTCATTCATTCAGTCATTCAGTCAGTTCTCGGTGGGAGGCCTTTCCCTCTGAACACAGTGTCAGATAGACACATAGACAGACAGAGGCAGAGCGCGCTCGCCGTGGTTTTCGGAAAGGAAGATGATTGTTTGTGTGATAGATAGATATGTGTGCGTATGTCTCTCTCTCTCTCCCACTCGGAATGGTTTTGTTCCATTCCCAGGCTGCTCATTCTCTGATTTTCAAAGTTGCAAATCTCTAATTGACACACTCCCCGAGCCCTCTAATCATCCACTCCGTCATATTATGTATATACTCAACAATTAAGTGCTGGATTGGCGCATTGCTGCCAGCTCCGTCCTCTTAACCCATCCCTCCTCCACTCACTGACCCACAGATGTCCTCTTCTCAGAACAGACAGCCGAACGGGCGGCCGGACCATTGCCATTCCGTTCCGTTCCGTTCCCTTCCATTTCGTCGGCCCTTTTCTCAGAATCCAGCACAGCTTGTACTTTGACGTCGTCTCATTTCGGTCTGCCTTCTGAATCATTCAACACTTGCTTGCCTTCATTCTCGTGCTAAATAGTTAGTTTGTGCTTCGTTCTCTTCTCTCTTTTTGACAGCTCTCCTCCAATTTTTAATGTAGTAGCGGCCTGATTGGCTCCTAACTTCCTTGCTCAACGCTCAAAAACCGCCGGAGACTAGGAGCAAGCGCATTCCCATTTCCGCTACATGTGTAAGCCTGGAACGCTCTGCTTTTTCTTCTTCTTCTTCTTTCTTCGTCGTCGCCTTCTTCCTCCTCTTCTTCTTCTCCAGAATCCAATGGTCTCTGGGCTGTGAATCCATCCCTGGGGACACTTGTCGCCTTTTCTTCTTCTACTTCTTCTATACTCTCTTTTCACTTTCCTCCTCAATTTAAACCTTCTTCCTGACATGTCTCTCTCTCTCAATGCCATCCATCGAATCCAACCGATTCTCACTTACACTTAATTCCAAACGAATCAACGTTCGCCTTCTTCTTCTTTTTCTTCGGTATGCGATGTAAAACATACACTCACGCACGCGGCGACAATTAATCGTGGCGAGACCCAGTCCCGTCCGTTCTCGTCGCGTTCGTTCCTTTTCTCTCTTGAGACGCCAATGACGAAGACCGAAGACGTCGACACAATCGGTGTTTATTTTTGCGAGCGGGACGACGCTAGGGCAATTTTACTCGCAAACATATGAGAGGCACCCGGGCGGTCTGACGAGAGAGGTTCAGATAGGAGCGACGCGGCGGCGGCTGATGCTGGCAGCGGCGAGAAGCGGAAACACACTCGAACAACGAAGCGAAACGTTTTTTGTGCAAACGCACACGGCGATGAACTTTTTGCAAGAATCGGACACGTCCACGAAAGTTCTTTCCGTCGGGTAGACAGAGAGAGAGAGAATTAATGACACTCATCACAAGTGACTGATCTCTAGCATCTTATCTTATCTGTCTTATCGCCAGGCGAATTTGAAACATAGACCTAATGATGTTGAGACGATGGAACACTTTTACAGTTGGTGGTGGCTTCTGATCGCTAAAATCTTCAAAAAAGTATTCGTCTCCCTCCTCCCGGAAGGGATTAGAGACTGCTGGGAGATCAGAATTACATACCTTGCACCCAACTACTACAACTAATCCTTTGTAGTTACACACATGTTCTGTTTTCCCTTCCAATTTCCTTTCCAATTTCACAATCAGTTGGTCCATCACAAAACACATCACCTTGATGCCACCACTTGAACTATCCGGTAGTTCTACCCCTTCATGAGTCTCCTTTCCTCATCTCCTCCTCCTCCTCCTCTCGTTTTTCCCTTCCTCCGTCTCCGCCTCATCTCCTATTGCCCTGTTTGCCCAGCCTGACAATTGACCTGACCAACAGCCTGCTACCACCCGCGGGAGTTTCTCCCACTTTTTATTACCCAATTTGATATGAGAGTGTTGGAATGAGTATGAAGTGCCAATTGGGGCAACTTGTGTTTGCCATATTGTCATTAGCCATCCGTCAGTCATCTTCCTCGTCTTGCTAATCCCCCTCCCTCCCCTTCTTCTTCTTCCTGCTCCTTGGCTCCTTTGAAAATGAACTTTTTCTCAAATGTTGCCACGTCATAGCCCCAAAGACACCTGGCTACCGTCAGCCGGGCGGCTGCTTTGAGGTCTCGTCACTGTCACCGTCGAACTGTTTTTGATCGCAAACACATCGCGTCTCGTCTAGCGTGTCTCGGTCTCTCTACCTCCCGATGACTACCCACCTCCTCCTTCTCCTCCCGCCACACCGTCCCCCCCTTCTCCCCGACTATTCCACCTTTTTGTGGTATGTACTAGCACTTGTCCCCTGCGTCTCTACAGTACCTGAGCCGTTTCTCGTTCAGCCACAGAAACATATCCGTTATGGGTCAGCTTCGTCCCTGACCACCTGCCACCTGGCCGAGCTGGAACTGGAACTCGGAAAGGGTCACGTGTCAAATCGACTCGCTTTTCACTCCCCCCGTTGACTCTTCATCTCTTATCACTTGACTTTTTTGAGCGACACTGGACAAGAAGAGAGACAAGAAGAGAAGACGCACCGGGAGAGTGTGTTGCCGATTCTTGGACCCCATCTCTTTCTCTCGCGCCTATTCCTCCTGTATCTGGGATCCCGGTGGTCCGGGAGTCTTCTCCGGGTCCCCGTGCTAAATACACCAAAATATTTGATGAATGCGGTGCCGCGGTGCCGCCGCCGCCAATGTCTCTTTTCCTCGGTGCGGGCCAGTCGTGTATGTGCTCTGTGTATGTGCCCCACTAACCCGAAGACGACGACCCTCGCCCGCCCCACCACGCCACTCCCACACCCGTCTTCATCCCCCTTTCCACCCCTCTTCTTCTTCCTTCCCGCTTCTTTTCCTGGGTGCTGTTCTAGTTTGTGTTTTTACTAGGCTCCAGAGAGATCCGCAGAGAACTTCAGCTCTTCCCTCCCCCCCTCATCCCCGTCCCTCCGCCCCATCTCCCGTTCGTTTCTCTCGTTTTTCATCTTGCCGCCCTCTCCCCGTATCTCTTCTCCATCGTCTCCCGCGAGTCCTTCTTTCTCCCCGCCAATAGCCCTATTGACACCTCATATTATTACAGAGAATAGTTCATCAATTTTTGGGGGGAAGCAACCTACTAGAATACAAAACAAATAACATATACCGATGAGCCGCCTCGACGACCACGAAGAAGAAGAAGACGTCAACAACAAGGAGGACGAATGCATGCCGTCCTCTTCCGAAGATAGCCAAGGTAATGGAATTGTAACCGATCCGCCCGTCGCCACCGCGTGGCTGCGTCGCGTCGTCCATCAACCTGATCGGAGCGTACGGGTTCGGGGTCGCCTCCTCCCACCACCCTCTTCCTCTTTTTGAGACACCTCGACCCAGTCCAGCGTGAAATGTTATGATTCCCGCCGCCGGATTAGCGCTTAGAAGGATTAGTCGAGCAAATGCACGAACACACATGTTAGAAAGAAGATACCCGCTCTCTCTAGAGTTTAGCAAGTTTTTTGGAACCTTTTACTGATATATTTCAAGAGCATTAAGTCTTATCAGTCATTGCAATTTGGTGTAAGAAACCGGGTAATTACAATGATAAAAGCGCAAAGAGCGTGCCAGGAAGTTGCGAAAGTGCGCGCCGCCGCGTTGCATACCGTTCCGATTCCTTCAATTTCCAATGAGAAAACCAAACAAAAGCTAATAAATTAACGTTACAGACGGCGTTTCCTCGTCGATGGACAACGACGACGAACCAGAATTCTCTCAGAAGAACTACGACATTGAACCATGTTACTATAGTATGACTGGCAAATCGGATAGGAATTGCCGAGGAAAAGTGAGTATTTCTCTTTGAAAATTCTGAAAACTGCTGTTGAACTGCCACTGTCGCGGTCATTAAGAAGAATTTGAACTTTTCTTCTTCATGCATTCATTCGAACTCAGCTGTACTCTGTTATATTTATAATCGGAGGCGACATCTTGATGCGTGCGTCTCTTCGACCTCGTCAGTGTCTCGGCACTCGAAAAACCAATTAATTGTTGTTCCGCCGACTAGTGGCGACGCGGAGAGACGCAGAGACAGTGACAGATAGACGGAAAAGAGATGGCATAGACTATGCCGCATAGTCGTTCATAATTCAAATGTTCCTGACCGATATCGTCGAAGAAGAACACCTATAAGCCGAATCGAACCTTTTCGCTTCCTTCTTTCTCTCGCTCTCCGCGAATCGTTTCGATCTCCCCAACGGCTAAACCCAAACATTGCACATACACAAGCACACATTGGCCCGAGCTGGCTCCAATCGAGAAGGTGAAGAACCAGAAAGTCAAACACGCTGTGAGACTGCTGACGAGCCGCCTTTCCGTCCCGGCGAAGATACAGAGAGACGACACATTAGAACAATTTGACCCGACATTGCTCCCAAATTTGATTATTTCCGCTTTAGAGCCATGCGCGCAAAGTTGGTTAGGCATCATCGAGAAGTGGTAGCGTGTGTGTGTGTGTGTGAGTCGGCTGGTCTCGACGAAAACAGCCATCGCTCCAATTTTTGATCTGAAATTCGAGACAATTGCTTTTTCTGTCAGAGAGAGAAAGCAAAGTCAACAGAAGTTTTCCGAGATGGGACCCCATGGTGAAATGTAGAGAGAGAGAGAGAGAGAAAGCAGTGCTGCTTCTCCTCGCCTCTCTTCCCCATGAGAGTACAAATAAAAAACGATGGGGAGGAGACATATTATGCGACATAAACACACACAAAAAGAGTATTTTTTGCCGCATTATATGATTTGTTTGTTTGTTATGCGAGTGATCGAAAGATAGTTCTCTGCTACAATAAGTGATGATGATGATGGGGTGGCAGCAGCCGTAACATCAGCAGTTGGCAGCGGGTCTGAATGACCAGAGGTGTCAGATGACACGATAAGGTCAGGGTATAAAAGAACAAGTGTTCTCTCAAACGCTCTCAGTGGAACTAAATTATGAAACATGTTGAAATACAGTTCAGCAACCAAATTTTTTCCAGGTATACCGGTTTCGAGAAGACGGTGATTTAAAAGGATTTCAATCTCACGATGGCACAATGTACAGGTTACGGGACTCTGTGTTTGTGGAGATCTCGCAGAACGAGCCATACGTGATTGCAGCAATATGCGGATTCAAATATGTGAGTGATGAGGGTCGTGGAGAATGTTGGCATATGGTCGGGCCCGCAAAACTCTGATTTATGTGCTTCTTGGCTGGTAGTGGTAGTGGGGGGGCGTCGTTCCGTCCGTCGAACTACTCTGAGGAGCAGAGTGATTAATTTTATATGCATAGGCCGAAAGAGAAATCGGGATTCCTCGAGAGAGATCAGACTCGATGATCGCTTTTTGATACTTTGCAAGTGTTGTTTTTGCTGCTCATCTATCCCTTCTTCTCTATCCCTTTTTCATCTGCACTCTCGAGCGCAGAGACAAACGTTCTAGGGGTGTTAGTGTGTGTGAAAAGTGATGCGAGGCAGGGCATGCGACACACATTTTATGGACTGGACAGGTGATAAGGCGGGAAAAAAGACATTGATGAATGTGATAAGATAAGAAGGAAATAGCAATAAGCGCGCTAGGAAGTCGGCGAATGTGTGTCTCTTGGAGGAAATAATGTTTGAAACTATGTATCTGAAAAGATCAGAAGAACGGTGCCTTTCTCTTTCGCCTAATTTAGTACTTGGGAAAATGACCTGTAATGTCTCTAGTACCTGGTAACCGGTAATCAAAGCCCCACTCGCTACTTGTTGTGTGGTTCGCTCGCCAAAATCCATCCGATCTTCGTCAAATATTGACACAGTGTTATGGACTTCTTCATCCTCTCCTTTTTCTGTCGTGCGTTCTTTTAAATAGTGGAATGATAACTTCTGCATAGTTTCCGTAGTGCTCGTTAAACTTTTAATTAGATCGTTCGCCCTAAATCCGTCGTCCGATCGCCTGCCTGCCTTCTGGCTGCTGTGAAACCGTGTCATAATCGGATTGCGTTTCGTTGCGTCGCACATCGCGCAGGGCGATGCAAGACAGTGAAAAGAAAGGAAAGCAGCAAAAACGACAGCAGCAGCAGCTGCCTGCGGAAGGAAGGAAGGGGAAGAGGGGGGGAACTGCTTCTTTGCACTCTGCTGTCAAAAAGAATATTTCAAGTGCCAAGGGCACGCACATGTTTTGTTTTGGAACGAGACGAGACGAGGCGAGGTGGTCAGCGGCAAGTCGCCGATGATGACGAATAATAAGTTTACACCCTCCAAGGCGACCGCCTTGTGAGCTGCAAAGGGAGGAGGCATACAGCGTAATGCGCTTCTTGTTGACACAGCGCATTCAGTCACAACCAGCTGAGAGTATTGCCGTTTCGGGCATTCATAATACGCGCTCACTTTGGAAGTCTACTAGAGAAAAGGACGAATCAAGACACTTTTTGAAGATGGGGAAGAGGAGAAAGAGAGGGAGCGGGAGAAATGAAATTGGAGTAATTTAGAAGAAACGGGTTGGATTCCACTGGATTGGAGTGGAGAATAGTGGGGGGAAGGGGACGCCGAAATGGTATTAATCAACGTTTTCTTGATTTTCAGACAAAACGAGAACATGTAGTAGTGAAACTAACGAGGTACTTTCGGGCCGATGACATACCCGACATCTCACTTAATCTAATGAAGCAAGAGCGAGCAGAGCTTGAAATTAACCCCCAATTGTGTCAGGTTAGTGTTTCCAAACATCTGATGAGCACATCTGGAAGAAAAATAAACATTGATAGATGGACGGTGGTTGATATTTTGTTTATACTATTCAAACAACCCCGTATCCATTAAGTCGTAACACGCAATCGGAGGTAAACCAATCTGTTTCACTTCAGCACTCACTCAACCGAGAATTGTTCAACTCGGAGATTCAAATTACCCAACCGGTGTCATGTTTAAGGTGAGTCGGCCAGCGGCACGTCAGCTGTTTTTTCTCTTCTTTCTTATTGTCATTGGCCTTTGAAAGGCGAACCGAGTGCTATAATGTCAAAGGGATTGATGGGCACATCCTTCCCAAGGGGGAGCACTGTTTGTTTTGAAATTGGAGCCGCGATTGGTCGAGAAGAATGATGACGAACCGGCGGCACCGCATCCAATCTGTAATTAGAATACCCTCACTCATCCCTGTTTGCCACGTCATAGTCTAAAGTTTCAACACTTGCATCCAGCGGGCTCTGATCCCCGAGCAGCCGTTCAGGAACTCATCAGCAATGGGTTGAGCTGCCGCCGGGCTACTCAATCATCTTCTTGTTCTGCGTGCACACGTTTGCCCTGGGACCGAATTAATTGATGTGACGAGTGGGGGAAAGAGAGAAAGAATGGCCGGCTGGTGTTGGAAAATTGTGAAAAGAGTAGGCGACCGACCGCGACCCCGGGAGGACATCAATTATTCCACTTGTTTACCGCCCTCTTTTTCACTTTTCCTCTACCCGTGTGCCCTATACACGGACTGTTATCTGGCTCAATGTGGCCCTTGGAATAAGATCTTTACCGCAAATAATTAGGAATATAGAGGAGGGTGGCGCACTGATGTTCTGATGTTTCGTGCGGCTCAAATTTCACAGTGTTCGCGGCGCGCCACGCGCAACCCATCTGCGTCCGTCTTTTCTTGGCGGACCTCCCCCGGCTACTGCTGTCCTTCCTGTCATATGACGCGGCACCGCCAGTGTGTATTCCCTCTCATCCTTTTACTCCTTCCTCTTCTTCTTCTTCTTCATGATCATCTCGCCGCCGTTTTTCTTCTTCTTTCCGACATGTCTACGTCTATTTTTTGGCGCTGGGTGGTGTGGCGGCGCGGTCCCTTGGCAGGTTGCCAACAACATTCGCTCTCCATCCTTTTTTCCCGCCGCCGCGGCCTAGTTGGTCTCTTTCTAGTTCTATTTTGAGCGTGCCACGCCAGGCGACCAGTGAATTCTGATTATGTGGTCGTCGTAAGGTTTTTTCTGCTTCTGCTTCTGCTTCTTGGTAATCTGAACATGAAATCCACCTGCTCGGAAGATCTCGGAAGCTAAAGGTACCTAGACAAATGGCTGAAGAATCCATTTGCTGACAGATGCAACAACTCGAAAGAAAACGAGTAGGCGAAACACACAAAAGTCGGTTTCTTTTTTCGAGCCGCGCCGTTTCTCCGTCTTTTTTTCCGCCCTCCAGGCCGCTTCTTTTCCGTCTTGTTGTCCGTCATGTTGCACGTCCCCTCAACTCGGTTCCATTCATTTTTCTTCTTCTCTCTCCCAGAACCAGCTGATTCCCAGAAAATTTCCGCTATGACGTTGCAGAGTCTCTGTCCCATCCCTTTGATATTAAAGAAAGACATTCGGAAACTTATGGAATCAAAAAATTAAATTGACCCGTTTCTCATTTGTATCATTTTCAGGGGAAAGTGTATAGTAGAATACGTGAAAGAAGTACGGCACGCCCGAACAGTCGCCGATTTCTCGCTGGACAACGACACATTTTTCTTCTGTCTGCACTACAACCAGGATTCGACGAAACTGGCGGCCACTCATTTTGCTATTCGAGTCGGCAGCTCGTTTCAGGTGAGTATTTCTATTTTTTCTTAAAATTATAAAAATTGAACGAGAGATTCTCATCAAGATTACCGTAACTTTTTGTTGCGAGATTCATGGAAAGCCCAAAATTCGTTCCGTATTGCCCGTAATTCTATCGGGAATAATGTGATTCCACACAATGCTCATGAATTTCTCATTAGTGTCCATAGCCGGCCTAATTTAAATATTCTTCTAGGCGAAGCTGCCACCAATGGCCAAATGCTCTGTGAGCGATGAGAAAGATCGCGATGAGCTCCTCTACCGGCCGGACAGCATTGATGAAGAAACCGAGAAGGACTACATCAAGCTGGCCAGGTGTTTTCGTACCTACACGCTGAGCGGAAATCACATGTTGGACTCGCAGAAAAACGCACGGGTAAGAATTTGAAAATTTCTGAATTCGAACTGTCTGGTTACGGTTTCCAGTCTCAGGTCAGCGACTTACTCATGGACGAAGCAATCATCCAGCTACACCGCAGTGGCTACAAAGTCGACGACGCTCTCAGCGAACTGTACGCCAACGACGTCATACTGACGACGGACGTTGACAACATGACGCAGGACGACGCGAAGAAGTTTGCAAAGGGAATCAAGCAGCTCGGCAAGAATTTCTCGCGGATTCATCGAGAGTTGTTGCCGCATCACAGTCGGGTGAGTCTTTTTTTTTGAAAAAGAAAAGAAAATGGAGAACGAGAAACGAGAGAGATACCTCTTTTGATGAGGCGTGAAATGGAGAAAAGGCGAATAGAAATGATTCGTTTTCCTTTCCGTTGCGCTTCATAGAAATTCAAAAGAGTAGAACAACACCCCTCTCCTCTTTTGGTTCGGACTGGTGGTGCGCGGAAAGAAAGAAAGAAAGAACAAGTGGGCAAACATGACACGTTTTTCCGGCGCGTTCTTCCCGATTTGTCTCGCCTGTCCTCCCCACTTCCATACTTTTTTGTTGCTCTTCTATCGCTATCGCTCTCTGAGATTGGCCACCCCCAGAGGGTAAAGAAGAGAAAGAGCAAATAGATTGAGAGCTGTTCGTTGTCGTGTAGCGCATTTTTTGAATGCTCCCCTGCTCTCCGGGTACTCGTGTCCCTTGAGAGGAGCGGAAAACGAGAAGCAAAGGACCAGAGGAGTAACAAACTATCATCACCCATTCTTTTCCTTCTTCTTCTTCCTCTTCTTCCTCTATCTTCCGTCTGTCCCGAGGGGTGCGGCGGTGGTCGAAAACCAATAACTGAACCCATTCACCCCTCCTATTTCTCTCTATTTTTTCTCTGCATTTCATTTCCTCCCATCAATTGCCTGTCTCCTCGAGATTTACGACCATGAACTTTTGGGGTGACAAGGCATCACTTGGGAAAGAAAAATAAAATGTGGGAGAGAAAGGGAAACGAGAGATTTCGTCTTCTTATCTCTTTCATTGACTCTACACTCCTCTCTTTCTCTCGCCGTACACCCCCACCGCCCAGTATTCGTTTTCATTGTTATCAGTCAGTCAGCAGGCGGCGCTCCTCTGTCCGATTATTCGCATTAGTGCTGGCAAACTGCCACTTAATGGATGGGTGATGGGGCGCAAAAAGAAAAAGCGACGACGAGAGAATACACATTAAGAAGCAATTTGAAAAGATGAGAAAAAAGAACGAGGTGTGTTTCTTTGCAGGAACAGCTCGTCTCTTACTACTACCTCTGGAAGAAGACCCCGGAGGCGACGAAGCCGAAACAAGCGGCTCGACGAATCAACCCGACGAGCATCAAGAGGCCGACGAAGGAGAAGGTGAAAGTGTCGCGACCAACGTCGGCAGAGTACCTCGATTTTGATTCGGCCAGCGAAAGCGACGTCGAGAACAACGGACCATCGGGAAGAGCGTGTCATCATTGCTACGGAGCAGGTCAGTCACATATCACTTGGAAAATTAATGAGTTCCTTCTCTCTTCCAGAAAGCAAAGACTGGCACCACGCCGGTGGACTCTTGCTTTGCACCGACTGCCGATTGCATTACAAGAAATACGGATATCCGCGGAAAGTGGAGAACAAACCCACTCAGGTGCCCGCGTGTCTCTTCAAGCGTTCCAACTCGGACGAAGAAGAGAGCGGAGTGCGGACGAGGGCTGGCAAGAAGGAGCAGCGCAGAAGGTACGTCCTACTCTTCATTTTGCAATATGTCATCATTTCTCATCTTTTTTCGCTCCCGTCTCGTCTTTTCATTATCATAACAATTGGATATTTTTGTCTCCCTGCTCCCCCGTCTCGTTTCTCGTCTTCTCTGGCTCAGTTCCTCTGCATCTCTCTTTTCCTCGCGGCTTCTCTCGCCACCTCTTCACTCTCTTGTCTTGTGTTTGTCCCGAGGCGTCAGTTGATAACGAGCGGACAGGCAGCCAGCGGTCGGTTGTCGGGTTGCCTCTCCCCCTCTCTTCGGCCAAAAAGAGGAGGTGATATCGAAATAATTAATCGATTATGATACACCTTCTACTATCGCTCTGTCTCTCTCCCCATTCTCTCTTGTCGCCGATTCTTTCTCTCTCTTTACTTTCTTTATCACCTTATCAGCAATTCTCTCCTTTGCGTCTTCAAATCATCATCGTCACCGATACCCACACCGCGGCCGGTCGACTTTCGTCTTCCTCTTTGTTTCAACATCCATCCACTCGCTCTTCTCTCTCTTTTTCTTTCTCGACGAATTGTGACACGGTAGATAGAAAGATAGATTGGCTGGAGATGGATGAGACAGATATGCTGCCCCGCGGTCTTTTCACTGCTATCAAATTTATTTTATCGCTCTTGTATATTGGGGCCGGTTCTTCCCCCCCCCCCCCCGTCGCTTTGTTCGTCGTTCGTTGCGATGGAAACCAAACCAAAACATTCGGTCTTCACTATTTTTGCTTACAAATGAGCGTGTAGCTAATCCCACAGCTCTCATTTCCAAAAATAAGTGGTGGTTAGGCGAACGTCTTCTCCTCCATCCGCTCCTTGTGGCTCTCTGTGAAAATTGTAGGTTTTCACACCCACGAATTATCGCACAGAGGGGCAACATTCACAAGCTTTACGATCGGACCTCCACACCTCTCATTCACGTG
>LR574849.1:0-12300 GCA_900536345.3 Caenorhabditis sp. 39 LS-2015
AAAAAAAAGAAATTTTTTGAGTTTTCAAAAAAGCATCACTACCTTGATGACGCGTGTTCAAAATGATGGTAAAATAGAAAATTGGATAAATTCTGTTTTTTTTTGGGCCAACCGCATGAAAAAAAACTTGCAAAAGAGGAAACCCCAAAACGGAGTCGAGCATGACCTCCGTAGCGCGCCAGCCAAACCTGCAAACCACTCGGCCACGCGGTCGCTGCGATCAACTGGTGCGTTTGTCCTTATAAGCGCGGTCCCCGAAACTGGTAAAACTTTGAGCGGCTATTTCTGGGCTCGCGGAGCCGCTCAGCAAATTTTGAAAGTTGATTCGGGATGCCCCAAGGGTGCTCTTTCGATCGCACAAGGTTTCATACCAAACGGCTCTGGACAGTTCAGACACTTCCCTTGTCAGTGCATTTTGGCTCACTAAATTATCATTTTTTCGGGCCGGGGAACCACTGTGAAGGTCGAACTTACTTTTTTTGACGTTTCTGAACGTAAGAAACAAAATACAAATGGAAAATCAAAAAAAAAAAATTTGAAAAATTTTCATTTTTTCGCCCATCAACCCATTGGCCAGTGAAAAAATGCATGATCCGGGGACCCGAAATGAAGATTAAAAAATTTTTTGGGGGACGGAAACCGTTTCCAATGTGGAAAAAATGTGCTATTAAACCATAATAATTCAAAAAAACGTCCAAAATATTTTTTTTGGGTCCCAGGATCATGCAGTCATTAACTGGTCAATGGGTTGATAGGCGAAAAATGAAAATTTTCCAAAAAATTTGTTTTCTGACTTTTATCGAATTATTGGTTTCATACGTTCAAAAACACCAAAAAATGTGAATTCGGCTCATCACAGGTCCAAATTTCGGTTTTCCGCCACAAGGAAACCAAAAAAAAAGAAAATAGCAGAGTGGGGGATCGAACCCACACTCTGCGCCCACTGCCGACGCCTCTCCGCCACTCGGCCACCAACTGCTACCAGCAGCTGTGGGCTAATGAACTTATGTCCGCGCTGCCGCCGCGGCCGCTCGCCAACGCGAAATTTTCAGATGCGATTTTCAGCCCTTAGGAGGGCCCAATTGCAATTTTTTGCAACTAAGAAGTTTCTTGTATTGACCTCAAGAATCGATTCCAACCATCTCTGAGAAAAGTTGGAAGGACGAGGTAAAATAGTTCCCTTGTGAAACGGGGAGAAATTCACTTCGAAGCGTTGAGCAGTCAACACACGATGGCTTGATAAAACTCGAGATTGAAAAGTTACCGAAAAGTTAAAAAAAAAGATACTTTTTCATCGCAAGTAACATTGTAAGAACATCATATCCGGATTCAAGACAACTTGAAACCGTATTTATCCCTCTCCAAGATCGAAATGTCCATAGAAACAGTTCCGGTGCACTCTAGGCAACAGGTTCTGCTACCTATCTCAGTAACTATAAAAGACCAGCGTGGCTCCGGCGGCTATCGCCGCCGTTTCCAGCTGGATTTCGTTTATTTCTGCCTACCCGTAATAAGTTATCCTTTTTTACAAAAAGTTATTTGCAAAGGGAAGGGGTCATTGGATTCTTTGCACTTCACGTTATAGGTACCAATACTTCGAGTCTCTCTCTAACGTATTTAAACCGGTGCATTTCTTACTATGGGTTTCAATCTAGAGACTCTTGAGGTCTTCTACAATTCTGGAGTTTTTTCACTTTGGAGAGTTTACACTTGCGCTAAAAGTTCCGGGACACCTTTGGGCATATCAGGAAACCGTTCCGGTGGACCCTTGTACTTCAAATTCTGCAAATTTGTTTCGTAAAAGCGCCGAAAGACTTTCAAAAGTTAGGAAGCATTCTCAAGAAAAATAAGCCATTATAGCTCAACAGAGGGGGGTTTTCTTCGTCTTCGCCGTATTACATGTTTCACTCCGAGGTCGCCCGAGGAAAAAGTTTTTTTTCAGAGTTCGGTTACCGTGTGAAACCTAGGCCAACTGATGAAATTTTACAGGAGGCGGTCTGGAATCGAAGCGCGCGTTCTCTAATCCATTCCACATTTTCTGTTGTAACTTGTCAGTGATTTTTTGGAGTTGTATGGAGATGATCGAATTTAAAAAGTATTGGCCTTCGTGCAAACGGGCTCTGAGGAAACTGATCAGATCTCGTCAAGATCTTCGTGTATCTCTCGAAGGACAAAAAAGTTCTTGAGGGCAATTCAAAACTTTCTTGCGAAAGGTCGGGATGCCGCATTTTTTCCCTTGTTGAAAACTGGCTGGAAGCCGATAGCCTACTGGGAGCAGTTCGCAGTAGAGAGGTCGCGAGATCGGCTCCGCATCTCAACTAAATCGTTTTTTTCTGTCGAGCTTTCACATACAAAAAAAATAACATTGCAACAATTTCTATATGTTTTTGCAATGTTGATAGCCGACTTGCGCACTTCGCCTTCAGAAAGTTTAATAGTATCATTCGTGTTTCAAATGGTGACTGTTAAGCTACGACCCGTAAAATGGGTCCCGTCACGCAGTTACGTTGGGAAAGTGGAAGCGTTTTTGGCGACGCATGCATATAGAGAAACAGATCGACGTGAGTGGTCTTAAATGGCAGCGTTTGAGAAACAGATAATAATACGACTCGAGTTGAGCCGGTCGACAAATTTCGCGACTTCGAAAGCTCGATCACTCGACTCAAAAATGAGTCAGTTCGTCTTAACTCTATGCGGAAATCTAGCTGGAATGGGTATCCTACCCAACTCTGGTTTCCAAATAGATCGAAATGTTTCCATTCATAATGCTCGGAATTCAATCGATTTTTTCTCTATCTTACCCAAACTGGGACAGCCAGACAGCGAGAGACAGTCTGCCCGCGCCCTTCTCCCTTGTCGACCAACGGACCGGATGCCGACAGCCTAGTGGATAGTGAGGGCAGCGCGCAGTAGAGGGGCCGCGAGTTCGACTCCGCACTTCAGCTAAAACGTTTTTTTCTGTTCTGAACTTTTTTGAACAGTAGAGCTGAAGTTGAAAACGGGATTCCCGTATCAGACGAAGGTTCCCCTTCATTTTCCTCATGGGAAACACTATTTCCGTCCCGTAGTCTTCATTTAATGCTGATTTTTCACTTCTATCGATCATAACTTTCGAACGGGAGGTCCGTTCGACTTGTTTTTTACATTTCTCGTCTCCCCAGAAGGAGATCTTTCAAAATTGGTATCACACGCCATTTTCGGTTGGCTGGAAAAATTTCCGTACCTCAAACCTTGGGTAATTGAACCGGGCACGCGCTATTTATACTCGGGCAGCGGCCGACACCAAACAGGGACGGCGATGGAGGTGCCGCCGCCCTCTCTTAACCATTACGGACAGAATGAACGAATGACACACGTACTCCATTAGGCGAATATACTATAAGAATGATGAGTTTCAAAAAGGTCTTTTGATCGTTTTTTTGCATGTTTTGATTTAAGTTTCTTTTGCGAGCTGCGCTTGCTATCGAAAATTGATAAAGAAATTGTTCGGACACATGTTGGTGGGTAGTTACAGAAGGCAACCAATCAAAATACACAGAAAGAAAATCAAGAAACTTGAGTCGTGAAACAGATTTTTCATAATTTCCGATTTGACTCTTCTTATAATTCGTGAAGTGTGCAGTATACCGTTTCTATTTCCACAATTATCTCCGAAATTGTAAGAGATATGAAAAAACGGTCGACTACAAAAATGCGCGAAATTTTAAAAGCTACAATTTCCTAGTTGACAGTATTTCGATATTTTTTACTGTTTCTGAGATATATCTTAAAATACACAGTTTTATGGTCAGTTGTTATAAACTGATGTCCTGTTGCACTGTAGTTTGCACTGTCAGAAATTTTTGGAGATTTTGAGATTTTTTTTTGAAAGTCATCATCAGTTTTTCAAACCCCTGACAGTTGAGTTTGCAGTTCGAACGTGACCTCTAGCGCCTCTGTATGTCTGCGTCTCCCCGCGCGCTCTCACTCTCTCACACGTAGCCACCTTTCTGCGTGACGGGACCCATTCCAGGCCAATGACACCATTTGAGAAACGAATAATAACCAAGTGTTTAGGAAACATTGAAAAACTTGTCCTTAGTACAATGTTAACGTTTCAAAATCTTCTCATGTCAGGTTCTATTTTCTTTGGAACAGTGGGTCAAAAATTGAATGACTTTGTTTTTTTGGCGAAAGAAACTTGCGGAGCCACGAAACTGTAGCGTTAAATCGAGCCGATGTCCGACGATAATGAAATTCCACTTCCAAGTCAGTCTCCGTAATACGATCACTCGGAAACAGTAAAAGAAAGAGAAAAGGAGAAAAACATCCAAATTTAGACTGTTTTTCTGTTTTTCTCTTATTTTCATTCACTAAATATTGACAACTGAAACTTGAGCTGTTTGTTTCCTATAGTAGGCATATCTTGTTAGTCTATCTCTCTCTCCATTTCACTTTCATCGGTGACTCAAGTTTTCCATGGAGCATAAACAAAGATAATTGATTTCACAAGGATGAAATTTTCTAGAAATGAAGACAAGTTTAAGAGCTAAAGGTCTAGATTAAATGACAATTAAAAATAACTATGAAAATGATGATGCGGATGAATTTAAATTTTAAAAAATGGGTTTTGGTATTTACAGTTTTGAACTCGAAATTTCAGCATTCAGTTTTTCACCTTTTTGGTAGAAAAAAGCACAGCACGGACAGGTAACAGTAAATTTTAAGTTTCAAAAAAGACTTTACATGAAGTTGAAACAGGTACACATTTGATCATCTCAAATATAGAGTAGGAACAAATGTGGCAAATTAGAAGAATCGAGGAAGATTGGATGATTCAAAAATTGGATAGAAAACATATAGAAAACCAGCCACAGTGAGTTATTAGCAAGCTGTTCACAGTTTCAAGTTCTAGACTTCTGCTATCAGAAATGTACAGCTTTAAATCTAGAATTTCGCTATAAAGATTTCTATTATTTTGATGAAATGTGTACAGCTCTTTGAATAGTTGTTTGAATAGTTCAGTTTCAAAAATGACTTAACCTGAAGTTGAAACAGGAGCACATTTATTTTTTCTAAGAAGTAGGCATGACGAAGGAACAGATATAGCAAATTAGAAGGATTGAGAAGGTTAAAATTAGATGAAAATATACCTTCACAAACAAAAATCCTTAACAGTTTCAATTTCAATACTTCTCTGTATTACCAAAATTAAAAATCGATTGATTATCGGTAGTCCATCCGATGCAAATGTTTAAGGAAAGAAACTTCTGGATATCAGCGATTTCTGTTTTGTTTATTTTTTCCATTACCACTCTCACATACGCAGTTTCAAGAAAAACATAAGACACATTTCGGGAAACAACCGCTATTACTAAATAAAACTAATTATCCAAATAGCTTCAAAATGAATTAAAAAAACGAACAACTTTTCAATAACCGTTTAGCGAAGAATTTCGAGTTGAAGGTTTGTTATGCCGATCAGTTATTAATTTCCAACAATCGTTCAAAATGATTCCTGATTGTACATCTTCGTGCGCATTTTACAGTTTCATGAAACTTTCACAACGAAAATCGACAAGGGAGTGTACATCAAATGGGGGAAATAGGAAATCGCTGCGAGACCCGATTTTCACTTTTACGAGAAGTTTCTGTTTTTTCTGTTGTTTCTGTTTCTGGGAAGTTTCTGTTTTTTCTGTTTCAAGACAGAAAAAAACGGATAAAACTGAAAAAAAAAGCATTCTGATTGGGTCAACAATTTCAAAGAGGAATTAGAATGCAATTGAAACAGGAACATGATCAACTTTCTAGCTTTGCTACATATATCTGAAAGTCATCCGCAGTTTCAAGTTCTACATTAAGATGGATGGGCAAGAAGGAAAGTTGGTAATCCTAAGACTCTCTTTCTTCATGAAACTGGCAGGATACACAACACTGAGAAACTACAGAAAATTTCGATACACCGTTTGCTGGCTGGTTTCACAACGAAAATCGAAAAGGGAGTGCGCAAAAATGGAGGAAAACAGAAGCAAAATCGCTCATTTTTACAAAAAATGAATCTGTTTCAGGAAATATTAATCTTAAAGGCTCGAACGAGGCCTCCATTCCTGTTAACTACTGGTAACACACTGTTCATACAAATATGGGGAAACTTGGCAGTTGCGAAACGTCGCACTGCAATCTATCGGTAACGATTGGTGTAGAAAATATTCCTGTCAGTTATTGAAATCAAACTATAAAAAACGGATGAAACTGAAAAAATTGAAATTGAAACTGAGAATCGATCTCAAGTTGAGCTTGTCTGTGAGTGAGTAACAGACATAATAGCTTCTGACTTCTGACTCTTTGACTCCAATTGTTCATCCTCTTTCTCCTACTCCTTCTCCTCACTACGCATATCCCCAGGTTGGTTACTCATCCACTTAATTGCTCATCTCATCAAAATAGAAACTCATTTTGTTCCCGAAGTTTGATCCCCGTCCCTTCTTCCGTCTGGCCTTTCCCATTCCCCCTCCCCCCCGTTTCCTCTTAATTATAAGTCCCCAGGGTCTGCGACCTTTTCCCCTTCACACCTTCTTCTCACGTCATCAGAAACTTCCGGATGATGAGAACTTTGATGTGCATGCCAGCCCAGCCTAGACTAGCTTGGAAAGCGAAAAAGAGAGAAATTGGAATGAGTAAGAGAGGAGAAAAGCAGCTGAAAGTGGAATTAGGCGATCAAAGAAACGGAGTAAAAAGGGAGAAAAGTTGAAAAATGACAAAGTTCCGATGGAGAGAAAGAGTGAGGGAGAGAAAGAGATCTTTGACATTGAAAAAGAGGAAGCGGAGGGATAATTGAGGATGATGATGGACCTTATAATTTGAGCTTCTCGCCGTCCTGACATGATATTGAAAGATCACATTTCTCTCGATCTAGGGGGGAAGGGGGAGGAGGAGAATTGTGAATTCAGAAGAGGAAGCGAAGCGCTTGTTTTGTTCTGGGTCTCGAACGGAAGTTTAGAAATGGAAATATCCAATGACTTTTCAAGGAGAGAGTGATTTGTTTTTTTAGTGTTTCTAAATAAATAGAAGGATTTGATTGTGAGAGAGAGGGTGGTGAGTGTTGCTCCATTCTCAGACTCCCTTTTGGAACTTTGAATTCAAAACAAATAGTCTTGTAGGGACAATTTTGGAAATAGAAAGCTATTTGTAAATACGTGGAAAATTGTAGTATTTAAAAATTTCCTGTTTCTGGGAATTTTGAAACTGTAAATTAACAGCTGTTGAAGTTTCAATGATCGATGCTGAAGAAAACAAATTTCAAAATGACTCCGTATCGAAAATCGGGTCGGTAGTCTCTGTGTTCATATTGGAAAATCCCAAATTTTTAAAATATTTCCTCCGCAAAACACGCTTGTCGAGCACCTCCCTTCTAATTTCACAGTTTTTTTTTCGAAATTTGAGCAATATTGTGGATGAAGCCTTGCCCAGTTTTGTGCTTTGTCCCAAGCTGATATTTGCAGTTCGAAACGAAGAGTCTCATAGCAATTAATGTTGGGCGTCTTACAAATAAGGAATTGTGAAATTAGAAAAATTTTCAGTTTCTGAAAATTTTGAAACTGATTTTTTTGACAAGAGAGCCAATGCCACTAAAATCTAACCTTATTGATTTTTCATTCTGCTGTTTCAAAGTCAGATGACAATGAACGGGAAATTCGAAAGATTTGCTTGTCCCATGTTCCAATTGAAATAGTCATGATAGAGAGAAAGTGTAGCTGACAGTATGTATTCTCGAGTAACAATGATAGTTCGAATAATTGAATGCTGAAAGATTTCCTAACAGTGAGCAGTAGACTCGTACCAAAACTATTCATACACTAAGTTTGAAACCGGCATTCATGAACTTGCATAATTCGAGAAGGTCTTGTCACGATCATGGGTGAGAGAGTATGAACGCTAGTAGAGACGAAGGTATAACGTTGTGATTTTTTGAAAAAAACAGATAGAAAAAGTTTAGTTTCCCATATCTACCGATAAGATTTTAAAAAAAACGAGAATCAAATATTCTCGGAGTATCGGGAATCGGGAAGCTGACAACAAAGGAATTCGCGAATTCTATCTTAACCAAGTTAAAGATAAAATATTTAATTAAAACCTTTTTGAAACTGCAAAAAGCAGAATTTTGATAGTTTGATTACTTTTTCTTTCTATAGCGCGATTCTAGTTTTCTTTGTGTTTCTAGAACTACATACATATATTCGTCGGGTGATGCGTTGATCAATATTAGACAAATTTATAGGTTTTGCAGCGAAGATAATATTGAGGAACAACACGCTAAGAGCAAGAATCGGAAATTAAACGACGATTCCGGCTATGTAGATTGTTCGAAACAGCAAGCTGCATAGGACAAAGCCGTTGGCTTGTATTTCTAAACGAGCAGAACACAAAAAAAACAATTTTATTTTCGGTTTCTGGAAATTTTGAAACCATTAGGTAGTAAACGTTTCGATGTTCGCTTTAGAAAACAACGTTTATTAATTGTAAGATTCATGAGAACTGGAGCATCCATTCTACTGTTTCAAGGTCATTTAATTAACGATTAACGAGTATATAGGATTTTGTTGTGAGTTGAAGAAAATATATTAATGACGATTATTTGAGGAACATAGCAATTTGTTCTCAAAGTTTTCAGCTAATTGTAAAATTGATTTTTTTTCTTACAATTTATATTTTCAGTCATTCAAATCTAAAAATTCGTAACGTAAAATACGAAACTGATTGATGGAAAACATTGCAATTTATGGTAAAACGTTTAGTTACAATTTTCTTGAAACTGCGACCAAATTGGCTGTGAGCGTGTCGCAATTCAATAATTTTTGTTTAATACGGTATCTTCCCACTCACAATCTATTCTCAAATTCTAGTGTTTCTCGAAAGATCATTGATTCAAAGTTTGGAGTTGCCAAACGTTACAGTTGCGAAACTTCGGGCTCCAAAGTCACGTTCCGCTGAATTCCGACTTCCGCAAAGAAAAAGTCGGTTTCAACAAGTGCTTGTCTTCTCATCGGTTATTGATTAATTTAATTCCATAGTATTTGTATAAGCCGAAGTTTCCCAGGTCTTTATTGATTTTTCAGGAAAACTAACAATAAATGGTAAGTAATGCTAAAAAATAACTCAAAAATTTAAGATCTCATGAAACTGAAAAAGAATGTTCGAAAAGTATTCCATCATAGCTTTCAAATTCGTGATTGAAATTATCCTTTACTCTCGGAATGTAAATGCGCTTGATCGACATCGGAGTTCACTTTTAAACATTTTCGGAATATAGTTAAACGAGAGAGAAAACTCCATGTAATTCGCACAAAACTTGATACACTAGGAATAAGTTTGTTCAAAAATTCCACCGTATTAATAGTTTTTTATTGTGTGGTGAAGGTCTGATTGTGTTTCACATGTTAAATGAAGGAGTATTCATACAATCTCATGCATGTTTAATCACAGTTTCCTGAAACTGCAAACTAGGGAACAGGAAGATATTGTTTGTTGATAAACTGTTAGTCTCTCTCTACTAATTGTTAGCATGCAAATTTTCAAAATACATGTTAACTGTCTAACAACTTGGACCTGTAAAAAAGTTCAAAGAATTTACGCAAGGAGTTCAATTTTTTGTTTAGAGTGGAGTTGAAAGTTACGGAATGAAATTCTTCATGAAATTCATACCAAACTTGCAATATTGAGAATAATTTTTTGTTGTTGAATATTCCACCGCATTAACTGCTTTTTAATAAGGCGGTGAAAGATTGATTGCTCCATATTTTACAAGAAGGAGTATTTAAACTTCTCTCATAAAATTTGATAGCAGTTTCATGAAACTGTAAAGTAGGGAACAGGAAGATATCGTTAGTCAATAAACTGTTATTGTATCCTCGGAATAATCGTTTTTTTAATTGTTAGCATGCAACTTTTTAAAATACATATTTACTATCCAAAAATGTTACAAAGCAAGATTTGGGAGTTTTCAAATTCTACAGTTTCAACGAGTTCTCAACACTTTTCCCTGATTCATGTGTTAATTCCTACGATGCATCGATCGCGGAAGCTTCATAAACGAATTGTAAAACCAAATTGGCAATCTTGATTTTGAAAGTTCAACGAACTTAATTAGAAATGAGTACTAATAGAATACATAGTACCGACACCCAATAATCCCTTTCCATGAAACTGTCAAAACAGTTTCAGAGGAATTGTTTTGCTATATCCCTAGGTTTAAAAATGTTAAAACGGTTTTAAAAACTTGCGAAAATTTTTCATCACTACTTTATCACTCGCTAACTAATAATTGCAGATTACGCAAAGACTGCGTCGCCTCGTCTCGAATCAGCACCCATGTCCAACAGAAGGTAAACTACTCATCAGAAGTTGCACCAGCTTGTTAGTAAAAAAAATATTTGTTGACTATTTCACGAAACTGTGAAAAACGTTCAGAAAACTCGTTTTGCCATTTTTCCGTGAACTCAATAATGTCAAAACTGTTTCAAAAACCCAATAAACTTTGGAAAACAACGTAGCGACATTGTATTACGCCATGCAATAACTGACTTTCTCAAAATCTGGTTACGCAGTGGTTATAGTTAAGTTAAGCGCGTTTGGATAATATATTATTCTAGAACTCAAATGAAGTGAATAATGAAAGTTAGAACAAAAGATTTTCTGTTTTTGAAATAGTTAACAAGACAGCAATAAATTAGATGGTACTCCGTATTCGAAATTAAAATCTCCGAAAAAATCTAGCTCAAAATGTTCCGAAAAATGAAAAATCGATATCCGGACTTTCCGTTGTCAGCAAGTTCTCTTCCACACGGACAGCAGTGAATTGGTGTGTGAATAATTTCATATTTCAAAAAAATATCATTAAAAAATACTGCTCTCATTTGGTTCCGAAAAATCCGGGACAGAGGCGAAGTTTAACTAACCACTTGTTTTTTTTTAAATATTTTTTTATGTCATTTAGTTCCATTAACTTTTTCAGTAAACATTTTCTGTTAACAGTTTCATGAAACTGTGAAAAAGTTTCAGAGAAATCTTTTCGCTAATTCCATAATCTTCGACGAACTGTTTCAAAAATCCATTAAAGTTTCCGAGAATACGTAGATGATGCTCAAGGTAAGAGATTCGTATTACTAACTTCATCACTAGATATTATGTAATTAATTCGTTTCACAATCAGCAGTTATATCTGGCCGTTTTCGGAAAGTTGTTTATAGAAAGAGACACTATGAAAAGAAGGAAAAAAATATTTTCGGTTTCAGGGAACTTTGAAACAGTTAACAAGGCATCAGTGAATTGATGAGAACTTAATTTCAACATACTTCAACTTTCAAAAGAAATCATCAAAAAATCTTGCTCTAATTGTAAATTTTCCGAAAAATCCGTAATAGAAATTCAACCAACAGAGAATTGACAGTGAAATTATTTTTGAAATTTATGAGCTTTCCGAAAAATTTCCGAAAAATTAAAAATTTTTTAATCTTGCTCTTGAAGGCCCCCCATATTTTGAAACTGTAACGTTTCGCCACTTTCCATTTCGCAACAGTAATGTCGAGTTGCGTTCGGGATCTCCTATTGAAAACACAGAGAAAACATCACAACAGTTTAAAATAAGTTGTATCAAATAATGATTTTCAGTGGAAAACTTTGTTAACTGTTCCATGTAACTGTCAAAAAGTTCCATATATTGAGGAAAACTAATAAAAAATAAACTGGCTTCCATTCATCCGATCAACTCGTTGCAAGACCCTTATTCAAGAGAGTGAATAAAAATTCAGACCGTGTCGTATCAAACTTTTGTAAAAAATATTAGTTAACAGTTTTATGAAACTGTGAAGAAGGTTCAGAGAAATCTTTTCGCTAATTCCATGAGGAAACTAACTGTTTTTAAAAATTTTTGAAAACAAGTAGGTATAATATGAAATTCAGGTCAATACTTTTCATCAGTAGTCTATCACTTGACAACTAATCTTTTCAGCAATTATCCTTGGGCGCTTTTGGAAAGTTGTTTACATAAAAGCGTGGTATAGAAAAGATAATGAAAAAGGAACAAATTACTTTCGGTTTCGGGGAATTTTGAAACAGTTAACAAGACAGCAATTAGATGATATCACACATCCTGCCACAATGGAGTAAATCTCAACTTCAAAAAAGAAAAATGCACGGCGCCCCAAAGTTCCAATTGCGGACGAAGCAGGCACGTTTCTCGTGCAGGCGGCGCCGAACGCGTCAGCAACAACTCCTGGCGCGCCTCGAGAGCGGCGGTCGATTTATTTATTAAAATTCGGGTTT
>LR574857.1:0-14353 GCA_900536345.3 Caenorhabditis sp. 39 LS-2015
TTCAATGTCCTTCTCGACGAAATCGGCGACGACCAGTTGGAGCGGATAGCCGACGGTCACGTTTTTCAGGAAACGGGACGACATGAAATTGTGCACGAATAGCTTCATTTCTGGAAAGAGCGAGAATTGAGAAAATGTGATTGAAAATCAAAAAAAGAAGAAGAAAACAAATTAAGGAAAAAGAAGAAAATCAGGAGAAAATTAAAGTGGAAAGAGAAGAAAAAAAATTTTCAATAAAAAATTAATTCCGCAGAACGAAAAAAAAAATTTGAAAAAACTTAAAAAATCGATGAAAAAAAATTTCAGAATTATAATTTGAAGCCATTTTTTGAAAATAATTTTAAAAATAAATTTCGAAAATTTTGAAAAATCGAATAAAATAAAGAACAAATTTAGAAATAAAGAAAATCAGAAATGTGTTTTTTTGGGAATTTTTACAAAGAATTTTAAAAAATCAGAAATAAAAAACATTCCTTTCAAATTTTAAAAATTCAAAATTCAAAAATCGAAAAATTCAAAAATTCAAAAAAAAAAAATTGAAAATCCGAAAAAATCAATAAATTTCAAAAATTTCAAAAACTCAAAAAATCCACAAAAATCAATAAAATCCAAATATTCCAGTGCCACCTCAAGAACACTTTGAAAAAATTCAAAAAAAATTAAAATTAATTTTTTCTAATTTCAGGAGGTACAAAGATCTTCATTTGATAAGGGGTCGACAATCAGTCATCAGAGAAACGGAACAAGAAGTGAACAGCGAGAAAAAATAGTGAAAAAACGTGAAAATTGGTTCGAGTAGAGGAACACGGGATTGACAGAGAAAAACCAGAAGACACAGATCGAGTGGAAATTTGAATTTTCGAGAAAAATCCTAAAAAATGGTTTAAAAATGAGTAAAAATTATAGAAAGGTCGAGTTTTTGTTGGAGAAAAAATTCTAGAACGAGATAATTGATATAAAGCGGAAAAAAAGGTGATAAATGTGAGTTTTGAAGACATTTTTCGAGAAAAAAAAATGGATTTTTAGTTTTTAATATAGATATTTAGAATAGAGAAAAAAGAGAGAGATCTGGCTGGAAAAATCACAAGAACGAATGGAAAATGAAATGGTACAGGCAATATGGGCGGAAAAATCGATAATCACTCACCGAACCTCACTTAGCGGCCGAAGTTTCGCAACGTGGAGAACTCGGCCACATGGTGTCGGGTCTTGAAGCGAAAAGTTTTCAAATTTTAAAAAATTTGAACTTTTCACCGCAAGACCCTTTCGACTACCACGTGACCGAGTTTTTCCCGTTGCAAAACTTCGGCCAAAAGTGAAAACTTGTTGGAAACCTAAACTTGTTGCTCTCCTTCCTCCTCCTCCCCTTCTTCACAATCATCATCAATACTGAATCCACGTGGCATATTCAAATTCAGATGACACCGCTGAATCGGCGTTCCCATCGCGCTTCCGTGATTCGGATGAATCGGCGACATGTCGAACATGAATCGCCGGAAGTCGGGCTGATTGTGGGCGGGGCGAAAGCCGGCGGCGGCGGTGGAGGGTCCGCTCGATCCGCTCATGGAGACGGATCCGATTCGTCGTGGCGTCCAATCGAGATCTTCGTGGCGAGGGGTGGCGTTGGATGATGACGACGAACGGTCGAGCATCTCGTACTCATTGGCGTCTAGAAAGGAGATTGGAATTTTGAACAAGAAATATAGAAAAAAAAACCGGTTTTCACAGGTCGGTTCGAGTTCTTGAAAATTGCCGAAAATTAAAATACACGATGAGAATAAGCCTAGTTCTAGCCTGAAAATTGGCTACACGTTCTAACTTGTACTGAAAAATTCTCCTACACGCTTGATTCAAGAAGTGAGCCGACCTGTGCCGGTTTTTCGTTTTTTTAAGGAAAAAACTAGGTGGAAAATCGATTTTTCCCATCAGAAAAGTATAAAAGCTCATATAGACGGACGGCTAGCTCAAAAAGCATGTGACGACTGCTCGGCGAAGGATTATGTCATGGAAAGAGGGGGAAAGACGTCGTCAGCGAGTAGGGGGACTAGAAAATTGGCTCGAGGTGGAGACGCAGACGGCCAGGCGAAAGTCGGCGCATTTTTCAGCGCATAGGTGCAAAAGTTGAAAGCTAGGCGGAAAAAATCGCTCAAAAACTCGAAAAACCGCAAGTTTCTGTGAAAAACAGCCTTTCCAGGTTACTGTAGCTTGATCTCGTGCTGTAACCAAAATTGACGCAATTCTGCGGATTTTGAAGCTACAGTAACCCAATCATTTCAATTTCCACCATTTCCACCGCAACACTCACGCAAATGATCCACCGGAAACTGCATTCCTTCCTCATCATGAACCACGGGTCCCGGCGACGTCGTTTCCTCCTCCTCCTTTTCCACATCTTCCTGATCCATCGAATGCATCATACAGTCGTTTAGGATGGATATATTGATTGCTATTTGTGATACGTGGGACCGGGTTGCTGCTGACGTGGCATTCGATTCTTCTTCTTCTTCCACTTCATCGGTGACGTCTTCATTGCGGCGGACCGGAGAAAGGGAGTCGTTCTGGAAGAGGAAATGGTAAAACTTTCAAGACCTCGACAGTTCGAAGCGCGACGTTTCGGAACTCTTAACGGTTGCGAAACGTCGGGGTGCCAAAATTTCAGCAAAAAAACCCACAAAAGGCTGTGATTCGTTGAGCATCTGTTCGTCAACCGACATGTTCGCCTCCTCCGCTCCTTCCCCTCCTTCCACCTCATCCTCCCTTGCTCCAGATGAGAAAAGTCGGCGTCTTGTCGAGAAATTCGATGAAACCGACACATCAAACACCTCCTCATCGTCATCTTCTCCCTCTTCCGGCTTCTGATATTGAAATGCAGCGCCGAGAATTTTGTTCAGGTCCAAATCCACGTTCGGCGGAATTGTCAGCTCCGTTTGACAGTTTCGGTTGCGAGCATGGCGGAGGTTTCTGGAAAGAAATTGGAATTTTGAACAAACCGCAACGCAACCGCAACGCGTCAAGCTTCACCAACCTCCTAGGCCTCTGCTTCGGCGATGACGTGGCATACGCGGCTTTCACAGCTTCCTTCTTGCGAATAATATCACAAAGTGACGGTGTCCCGCCCCCAATCGTCGAACAACTCGCACCATCCGATCCGTATCGAATCGTCGTCATTTTGCCGTCCCGATGCGGCAAATGCACGTATCGCGGACCATCTGGAGACGGTATATAGGAGACGTTCTCCGACCAATAGACGTTCAGCGCTTCTTGTATCTTTTCTTCGATTTCCGGGTTTCTGAATGGATTTTTGAGGTTTTTTGAGGTTTTTAGCTTTGATTTCAACAAAATATTCAAATTAAAGCCCTTACGGTGACTGATAACAAGCGGCAATCTCGTCTTCCGAAATATGCGCGGGCTTCAGAATCGCCAACTGCTCCACACTCCACTGAAACTTTTCCCCATCGCTTTTCTCCTTCTGAGAGGAACTTGAAGACTCTTGCTGCAAAAAATCACAATTTATCGGGAAATTTATTAAAAAAAACCCACCGAAAACACCACAGAAGGACTGAAATTTATACTTTTGTGCAGCGAATTCAATATCGAATCGAACGGATTCAAACTGTTGTTGGTGATGAACGAGGAGAGATCGGCGGACATTGAGAGCTTGGTTTCTCTGGAAAAATATCAATTTTTTAAAGGAAAATTTGATTTTTTTGAAAATTTCCTCACTGAGTCGAGTTTTCCCCAGAATTTTTCGATTCTCCGGCCATAGAAGTCGATGAAGTGGACGGTTCGTTCACAATTCTCAACGGCGTCTTAAAAACCCCTTTATTCTCTTGACTCCTTCGAAAAATCGAGGTTTTCGAGCGATTTTCCTCGGCAACAATCGGCGACAGCTTCCATTCTGAAAAATCCATGATTTATCGATTTTTCTAACAAATCCTCACCTTTCTGCTCATTTTCCTTCACCCGATCATCAGCATCTTGCTCCAAAGCCGTACTATTCAGTTGTTTGGCTGCAGCCTCGTCTGCGTCGAAGAACGACGACACATTGAGTTCCATTTGAGTGGGGAAACTGAAAATTAATTATTTTAAACTTGAAAATTCAAGAAAAAGTGCGAAAATCCATGAAAAAACGGCAAAAAACCTTGAAAAACGAGCGAAAAAACTTTGAAATAAATTTAAAAACTGGGTGTCGTAAGATTCGGTGTCTAGTCTGCAGTCGGTGTTTGCGTACTGCATACCGTATACCTCGCTAAAATTCCAATTTCTACAGTTTTATCAGTTTCTCTTCGATTTTTCTTATCAAATCACCGAATTTGCGTCACTTTTTGAGTAACTTCGGTCAATTTCAGGTAGAAAACCGTCCATTGTATGTGCAAAGCGATGGGCAGAGTGCTGTTTTTCGGGTTTTTGTGAGTTTTTCAAAAAAAAATTGAAAAAATTGTTTAATTATTTTTAGAGGCCTCGCCATTTCCTGGGCTGCTCTATACTACCGTTATAGTGACGAAAAGAACACTTTGGCGCGAAAATATCGATTGGAACCGGCTCCAGAGCTCAAAGGAGTCTTATCAATCAATGATAAGCTGGAAAAAGCCACCCATATCTTGGATGGAAAAATTGTGGGTCCCGAGTCGATGGAAGTGGATAATGGTGGGTCTTGAAGCGAAAATTTGAGGAAAAAAAATTATTTGCAAAAAAAAAATTTTTTTTTTGAAAATTTTTCAATTTTTTTTTATTTTTTCCAAAAAATGTTTTTATACTTTTTCAAATTTTTTTTTAAATTTTTCAAAGTTTTTTTTTTTTTTTTTATAATTTTTTTTAACTTTTCAAATTTTTTTTACTGTTTCAATGTTTTGTTGCTTTTTCAAAAAAAAAATTCCAAATTTTTCGAAATTTTTTTTTTGTTTTCTCAAAAAATTTTTTAACTCTCCCAAATTTTTTTTTTTAATTTTCAAAATTTATTTTTTATTTTTTCAAAAAAAAATTTCTTTTAATTTTTCAATTTTTTTAATTAAAATTTTTTTTTAAAAATTTAATTCAATTTTTTTTTATTTTTTCAAAAATTGTTTTAACTCTTCCAAATTTTTTTTTAATTTTTAAATTTTTTTTTATTTAAAAAAATTCTTTTTTAATTTAATTCAATTTTTTTTTAATTTTTCACAAAAAAAAATTTAATTTTTTAATTCTTTTCAAAAAATTTTCCTTCAGAAGCCATATATACCACTCTGAATAACGCCCAAGTCGTCAAAATTGTCAATGGTCAAATTGTTAGCAAAGTCGCTCTTTCAGAAAAAGCGAAATTCTTCCCAGACTGCGGTAAGCTCAAAAAATGCGAAAAAACGGTAATTTCCACTAAAAAATTCAATTTTCCTCCAGGAAATTTCGAAAACGAGCCAGAATGCGGCCGCCCGTTAGGAATTCGACGACTTGTCGATGGAAAGGCAAAGTTTGCAGTTGCCGATGCGTATTTGGGAGTGTTCATCGTGGATTTTTCCGATGATCAGAATCGTGAGTGTGTTTGCTTGGAAAATGGAGAAAAAATAATTGGAAAAATGCAGAAAAATCAAATTTTTACTGAAATTGACAGGTTAGGATGTTGTTTTGGTTTTTGGAATTTTTTAGAAATTTTTTTAAAAAAATTTGAAAAATAAAAATTTTTTTTTTTTTGAATTTCAAATTTTTTGAAATTTTTTGTATATTGAAAAAATCCCGTTTAGAAATCTAAGAATTATTGATTTTTTAGAATTGACTGAATTAATTTTTTAACATTTTCCACTGTTTTTTTGATTTTTTTTTAAATTTCAAATTTAAGAAATTAAAAAAAATTATTTTTGCAAATTCGAATTTTTTAGAATTTTTTTCATAACAATTTGAGAAAAATTTCATATTAAAAAAAATGTTAAAGAAAAAAAAATTATAAAAAATTATTTTTTTTTGCATTTTTTTTCAAAAAATTATCGAAAAATCTACTGAAAATCATGGATTTTTTTAGAATTTCCAGAATTATTTTTTTTGATTTTAAAATTTTTTTTTGAAGAAAAATTAATTAATTTTTTAGAATTGCCTGAATATATTTTTTTTTTACTTTTTCTAAATTTTCCACATTTTTTCTGATTTTTTTGAAAAACAATTCTGGTTTTCCAGCTGTTTTAATTGGAAAACTTAAAAAATTATCAGAAGAATCACATTTGGAATTTTTTTTGAATAAAAATGTTGAAAATTAAAAATAAAATTTTTTAGCAACTTCAATCCAAATTTTGGACTCTCGCAACCCGATTTCCGGCTTGAAACCTCGATTTTTGAACGATTTGGATGTAATTTCGGAAGATGAGCTGATAATCACTGATAGCTCGACTCGACACGACCGCCGACACTTTATGCCGCTCATTCTCGAACATCAAGCCGACGGACGCATCATCCATCTGAAAATCTCGACAAAAACCGCAAAAGTGATCGCCGATAAGCTATACTTCCCGAATGGAATTCAACTGATGGATGATAAGAAATCAGTGATTTTCTCCGAAACCAGTATGGCGAGAATCAAGAAATTGACGATTGCGAGTGGAAAAATCGAAATGTTCGCTAACAATTTGCCTGGAATGCCAGATAATATCAGGAGGAACGCGAGAGGAAATTATTGGGTCGGATTGGCAGGTGAGCCTTGATTTTTTAGAATTTTTAAAATTTTCAAGGAATTTTTATAGTTTTTATCGGAAAAATGCGTAATTTTAATTTTTTTTAAATTAAAAAAATCTGAAAAATCCCGTTCAAAATTATAGAAATTAGGGATTTTTTGATTTGCTCAAATTATTTTTTTTAATATTGTAACATTTTTCACAACTTTTTTGATTTTTTTTTCGATTTTTAAATTTAAAAAAATCATTTTTCAGTTGATTTTTATTGGAAAACTTTGCATTTTCATTGATTTTCGAAAAAAATGCAAATAAGAATTTTTAATTTTTTCTTGTGGAAATACGATAAAAATCATGTAAATATTAAATTTTTTTTTCGGAAAAAAATAATTTTGCTAAAAATTTATTTTTTCGCAATTTTTCTAAAAATTAGTGAAAAAAAATCCCGTTCAGAACTCAAAAAAATTAGGATTTTTTAAAATTGTTAAAATTATTTTTTCGAGTTTTTAAAAATTTCCGAAAAAAATTCCACAATCAAAAAAAAATGGAAAAAATTCAACTATCAGAAAAATCACATTTAGAATTTTGAAAATTATGCATTTTCTCTTGTAAAATTCCAAGAATTCGAAATTAGCGAAAGAAAATTTCTGGAATTTTAAATTTTTGAAAATCGATTTTTCCAGTTTTCCAGTTTTTTCCTAATTGAAAAATTTTAGTTTTCCAAATTTTTTAAAAATTTAAAAAAATTATATTGGTGAGTTTTGGCTTCATTTCAATGAAATCTGGTTTTCAAAAATACGAAAAAATCGATATCCCGTTTCTTCCAGCCACCCGCACCGCCATCAACCCCTCCATCCTTGACCGCCTCGGATCCCTCCCCGGAATCCGTCAATTCCTCATCGACATCATCCCGTCGCAATTCTGGAAACCCATGCTCCACCTCTTCAAAAAACCGCATTCCATCGTCCTCGAACTGGATTCCACCGGAAAAATTATCAGAAGTCTTCATGATGTGAACGGAAAATTGATTGGAGATGTATCGCAGGTCACAGAGCACAACGGGGTGCTGTACTTTGGCAGCTTCAATGAACACTACATTGGACGACTGGAATTGTAGTTTGTAATTTTTTATTTTATTTTATATCTGTGATTTTGGTGTATTTAAACGGAAACAAATACTTGGTCCCTGCCGAGAAACTTTCAACTATCCTCCTCGTTTCCGATTCGATTCGATTCGATCCGCAATTCGCAATTCGCAAACTACCTGACTGACCCTCGTGGAGCCAAAACTCTGAGAGATCGCAGTTCGGCGCGGAGACGCAGACGTACCAACACAGCCAACAAACGGTAGCTTCATCTGAGAAAGGGTGCGGTCGACTGCGACGAGAGACTGTGGGAAATGGCGGAGACCCGACAAAACAGTTATTTTTGAGTTGATGGGGAGGGGAGGGGAGCAGCGCAAACAGTTTGTGCTCACAGTTTTGAGGGATGGATGGGGGGAATGGAATGTGGAGGATGTTGGCTTGGTTCTGGTGAAGGACTGCGGGATGATGACGGGCAAGGATCAGAGATGGAGATTTGGAGATTTGGATCGGATGTTGGGTGGAGAACTTGGTTGTCTAGGTCTAGGCTAAGCCAGTTTTCAATTAGGCAATTTGAATTTTTTTTTGATTAATTTTGATCAACGGGCACTGCTTTTCGGGTGTAACGGTGTTTATGAAACACTATGTGTCATGTTTTTGCTGCGTATCTTTGAAACGGTTCGAGGTATCAAAAAATTGTCAACTATAAAATTGTAGCTCTTGAGATTTTGCGCATTTTTGTAGTTGACAGTGTTTTGATAGCTCTTACCGTAACGGAGATAGATTAGCGGAAACTTGAAGCAGATATGGTGCATCGAGCATCCGTATATCTATCTAACCAAAAATACTCAACCCGTAAGTAAGTCGGTAGCGGTTTGAGGTGAGATATCAAAAAACTGTCAACTACAAAAATATGCAGAATATCAAGGGCTACAATTCTCCAGTTGACAGTTTTTTTGATATCTCATATGGTTATGGAGGTACGCAGCGAAATTCATGGCGCATGGTGCACTGTTTGTTGTAACGGTATTTATGAAACACCCTCGGTTACCCCTTCCAATCCAAAAAACTTGAAACCAAACCATCATCATTTCTTTCTCTCATCATCGACCATAATCCATCCCATGGTGTGTCCTTCTCCCCCCTATTTACCCTGTCCAGGCGCCACAAAATCGCCGCCAAAATCAACATCCCGGCGGCGCCATTGCTCTACATTGCTCTCTCATTTCGCTGCGTATCTCGTGATAGGTACCAGCACAGATTCTGTGCACACCACATCACACACTGATCTCGGAACCATGGGGTCAGAGACGCAGATATGTACCATCTAGGCGCCAAAAACGGGCGAGAGACTATGGGATTTGGGGAGAGCTCTTGATCTGTTGTCAGCCAATCCGATTGCATTGCACTTTTGGTCAGAGTAGATCTATGGTGCATACCTGACACTCACTTGGCACGGGGCCAAGTGTCAGGTGTCATGCATTTGGAGGCTAAACGACACTCCAAAGTAACACTTCTTTGGCATCTTGACGTCACGAAACACTGACTTGGAAGGGACGAGAAGGTAGTAAACGGGTGTTTTGGTATTTTGACGTTACTGACGTGATTGCACTGTTAGATGAATGACGTGAGGTCTTCTGAATTTTTCTGAATTCTGAAACTTGTGAAGTTTTGAAGTTTTTGTCAGATTTACATAGATCTAGATGACAAAGGACGTCTAGATTTACTCGGAGAAGGGCGGACCAGTCCTTGCCGATGCCTGGGCGAAGCCTTATCTTATCGGTTCAAGCTGTGCTTCTAGACCTTAAAAAACCTCTGGTAATCCTAAAAAAAATTGAAAATTAAGTCAAACCGATGGGCAAGGTTGCGGCAAGCGATCGGCAAGAGTTACGGTACTGGTATGCTCTAGGCATCATGTATTTTGCAGCGTATATCTGTAACCGTTAGAGATATCAAAAAGTTAGCAACTAAGAAATTGTAGCCCTTGATATTCTGCGTATTTGTGTAGTTGACCACTTTTTGATATATCGCCTTGTTTTTGAGATACGCGCTTAGCAATTTGGGGTAGTTTTACGACCGCTCCGCTACGTGGTGGATGCACCATGTTAAGTTCCCACTTATACATCTCTGGAATGGTAAGAGATATTAAAAAGTTTTCAACAACAAAAATACGCAGAATTACAAGGGCTACAATTCTCTAGTTGACAACTTTTTGATATCTCTCACAGTTTCAGAGATACGCAGCAAAATGCATGTTGCCTAGTGTAAAAAAAGCGTTTTTCCCTCGAACCCCGCAATTTCCCACGTTTTTTTGGCTCTTCCTCGTGACGTTTTTGACTGAATTGATAACTGATAAGAATAATAACCCACTCGCTTATCAATAGACGCCATATTGCACAATACGGCAAAAAGAGAGAGGAAACCCCCGTCCCCGGGCCGGAAATGACGGAAAAAAAGAAAAAACAAGACTCTTTATAATTATGAGGTGTTGTTGAGGAGCAGGGGGTGTTATCTGCTATCAGCTATCAGTTATCAATATCATTATCACTATCAGTCAGTGATCAAAAGCTATGAAACAAATAGAAGGGGAAATCGGAAGGAAGTGTTGCTTGTTATTGTTATTGTTGTCATTGCCTACTCATCTATTTCTATATTTATTACTTTTCCTTTTCCTTTTCTTTTTCTCTCGGACCAAAGTCTGCCCTGTGTCTTTTTCTGCCATTGTTTGACTTTGTGTGCTGGCTGCCTGGTTGCTATCAGTAGTATAGTGTTGACCAATCTCCCTGTGGGAAGATGGGATGGCACTGTTGCAAAGAGAACAATGGAATTGGAAAATTATATGATTTTTACGGAATGAATTTGAGGACAAGAACACGAACACTTTTTTTCTCGCTTACAATTAGCCTATGTTCAGTGAAGTCTGACCTAATCCTTTGCTATGGCTGAGTTAGGCTCAGGAATAGATGTCCTGAGCTTTGGATATGCCTAGCTAAAGGAAACTAACTCTGTCTTGAGTCAAACCTTGGCTAAGCCTGACTTAGCAAACTTCTTTTCTGAGTCAGACGTGCCTAAGCCTAGGAAGTTTGGAGATGCCTGATCTATGCCTTGCCTATGCCTAGCTTAAGGAAACTCTGTATTGAGTCAAACCTTGTCTAAGCCTGGTCTAGGTCTTATCTAGGACTGGAGAACAGTTGACTCAGTAAGGGATAGTGACTTGAGCCTAAATCAAAGATCCCCAAGGCAGAATCCAAAAGTTTAAAATCCAAAAACTCCTTCTCCCTTTCCTCCTTCGCTCTTCTCTCAGTCCGGAAACAAAACACACGATTCATCGTGCCTAAAAGCGAGCATCAAAAATCCTCCTCCCCTACAAACTGACCAAAAAATAATCGAATTCCCCCCCCCCATTCCCGAATTTCTCCTTGGATGATATGGGGAGCGAGGGGGCGTTAAAGAAGGAAGATTTGTGTGTGTATTTGTCGCCAAAACATGTGTGTTCACGGGAAAAAGACAGAAAAGACAGGGGAAAAGAAAGTGATGTCAGTGTTGGGAAACAGTGATGGAAGGTGGACTACCACGAGGTATAAATCGGGCCTAGACAAGGATTCGTTCAGGCATGGCTCAGGACTATCTTGGCTTGTCAACTTGGGAATAGGCTTGCTTTAGGAAGTTTTGCTAAGTAAGGCATAGACAAGGATGATACCAGGACTAGGCCAGGCTTAGACAAGGTCTGTCTCACAATCATAAATTCCTCTGCTGAATGAATGAACCTTTTGCCCCGTAAAAAGTGTTCATTTTGCATCCATCTGCAACCGCAAAAGTACACCTCTCCTATGCAGGGGGAGGTCTAAGTCAATGTTGTGTTAGCAATGTACCTACCGACGAAAACGAAAAACCATCGCGATCGGACCGATCGAACCGACCGTGTCATGACAATTGATCGAACACTGTGTGTACCGCGGAATGGAATGGAATGGAGATTATCATTGTTTTATGTGGTGATAGGTGTCCCCGTGTCGTCCAAAAGAAGATAGAACGCGCGACGCACCATTCTATCTGAACTAGGTGTAAATAATCCGATTGATTTTTCATAAAATTTTACTTCAATTTATTATATTTCTATGCAAGATACAAATCAACTCAACTACCAAAAATCAATGTACAAGTATGTTCAAGCGAAGGGGGGAGGAAGCCATAAAGCAGAGGGTTTTGGGCGATGAAATGCAAGTGCAAAAAGGAGAATGGAAAAGGGAGGAAACCCGATAGAGAAGCGAGAAGAAGAAGAACAAGCGGCACGGCACAGCAGAAAAAGAGACGTCTTAGATGCTAGTGGTCCATCGGCGTTCCGCGCCCTCCACTGAAGCCAGTGAGATGACCGACACGGTACGAGCACCCTCTTCCTCGTCGTCCTCCTCATTGTCAGTGGCATCGAAGCTCTCCCAGTTCTTCTCGATCGAGATGATCTTGAACATTGAGGATACTTGGTTGATGGGTTCCGTTACGGCTTTGTCTTTTTTGGTGGACAGACGACGGGCCGAGGCGGGTTCCGAAGCGGTACGGGTGGCGATGGCTGGAAAGAGGAAGGGTTTAGGCTCATAATCAATCAAATGGTTTTGGGCTAGATCTAGACCTTAAGTAGCCTATACCCAACTCGCAACCCCCAAAACTCACCATCCTGATCCTGCTTCCTCTTCGACTGCCTGACAACACTTCTTCTCAACGCCCCATAGCCATTCTGCGCCGGCGTCTCCTTATTATGGTTCTCATCGACCTCCTCGCTGCTGCCACGGTTACGACTCGGCCACACAAACCATTTCGGGCCGTTTTGGACTTCAATGACCTAGAATTTCGAATGTTGATGACTATCAGAATAGGAACAATGATAAGGATATACATACCTTGAATCGAAAGTCTCTCTTCGGACGAACCGGTTTCACGTCTACATTGTTGTTATTGTTGTTGTTGTTGGCTTCAAAGCATGAAGATGAGGATGAAGCGACTTCGAGCATTGTTAGAAGGAAAGAGATACTGTAAGATGATAAGGTAAGATAAGGGGATAAGATTCTAAAGTTTAAAATCAAGAAGATAAAAACTGCGAACAGAAATGTGGTAAATGGAGTCTTATATAACACGAACACTACGAGCAGACACATTTCGGCTGACGGGGGGAAGGATAGAGGAAGAGAAAAGTGGGCGGAGCTTGGAGAAGACACACAAATCGAGAAGAGTTTTAGACGTGCGAGACACAGCAAAGAGAGAGAGATGGGCGGGCACTTGGCACTGGCGCCGGGACGCTGCCGCATGTGACCTCCGGTTTGTTTGTTGGGCGCTGATATCACAATGACAGGTGGGAAGAGGAGGCATAGAGAGATGGTTTAGAGAAAGTTGTTATAAACTTGAAACGTGGTGTTCACATGGACGAATTGGATCAACGGAATCATCGGGGTGCATGGATGGATTCTGATCGTTTTCTAATCAAGGTCGATCGGCCTGGACCTGGTGGACTACGCGTGTGGGGTGACATTGAAGTGCGTCATTTTATCAGTTTTTCGCGAATTCGAAATTTGATGTAATGGTCAGAGTCTTTGGCCTCAAGTTTGGCTCAAACCTCAATTTAGGTGAGACTGAGGCTAGAGGTAAATCAGACAATAGGTCTGTAATTGGGTTTAGGTCTAAACGCAAAATTGAGGTGTAAACTGAACTTTTAAGCTTGGATTTAGAAGTGAACTTGTTTTCAAGCTTCAGCCTGAATTCAGGCCTAAATCTAAAATTAAGTCGGAGGCCATGTTTAGACCTAAACCCTTTAGGTTCAATGTCGAGTTCAGGCCCAAGTTTGGATTAGCCCTAAACCGAAATTCAGGCCTGAACTTGAATTATGCATTAACGGGATTTAGGCCAAAATTCTATTTTAAGCCTAGACTTGGATTTAGGCCTAAGCCTTAATTAAGCCTTAATCTAGATTTAAGCCTAATTACCCTAAATGGTGCAGGCCCTGAAACCTGCGCCTAAACCCAAAATTAAGTGTAAGCCAAAAATCAAAAATTCCCAAAAAATGTACCCTAAGACTCCAAAACTTTGGCTTCAAAAAAGAACAGGTGAAATTTTTTTTCTTTTTCTTTTTTTTTCTGATTTTCTGATTTTTTGCCTTTCTTACTCATCATTTCCCTCATGCTCCCAATCAGAAGCCAAAAAACTACAATGTTAAGAAAAAAATTCTCAAAAAGCACAAGGATCAAATCCGTCTAGATCTTGTCTTCCCAAAGAACTTTGTCCCTTCCTAGAGTTTTTTGTCTAAAGAATTTTCAATTTTCAATTTTCAATTTTCTTTTGATTTCTTTCTCCATGACTTCACGTGAATCCCCTACCCCTCAAGTGGCTCTTGAATGGAATTTTGCAGAAAAAATGGGAAAAAAAACGGGAAAAAACGGCCGGAAGCTCGGAAAATGGAGGATGGAGTGCGGCGGGGGAGGGGGTGAATTAATGGGCCGTCGGAAGTGTGGGAGGGGGAAGGAGGGGGCATGAAAAGTGTGTATTCATTAGGGGCAAAAGGGGAATATGAGCAATGGGTCAAGTTGCCCGTGAAGAAATCGAAAACAGAACGGTCAAATTGCTCAGGTTGAGTCATATCCATCTATGACAGGTTTT
>LR574869.1:0-26629 GCA_900536345.3 Caenorhabditis sp. 39 LS-2015
CAACTTTTCATTAATATCGATTTTATTTGAAACTGCAAATTAAAAAAATCTGCGTTTATGTGAGAAATTTTCAGTTTATTTCTAGATTTTTGCGGAAAAGTAAAGGTTTTTGGTTTTTTTGCAAGAAACTCATCATTATTTTTCAAAATAAAATTTATCACCGTATTGAAAAATCCATTAGAAAAATTAAATTTTAACAATATATTAGAAACATCAATTTTCAACAAAAAAACAATCTGCGAAATTGCCAGAAATCAATTTTCTATTCTATTCCTTCTCAATCCGATCACCATTCCAGATCCCCGTCGCCATCGCTGCACCCCCGTCCGTCGTCAACATCGTACACCACCCGACCCGACGGTTCCAGCCCCGGCTCCGCCCATTCTCCGGCCTCTTCTAGATCACCGCACTTGTCGGCTCGTCGTCGATCTTATCAGCCGACAACGACCCAATCAATGATCGTCCCGCCCACTTCCCACTCTCGCGGATTCTCGGCGGCCGCCCAATCGGCCCAAAATCTGCTGAATCGACTACTTCCCCGACAGGATAATGATCGGAGTAGTGGCAGCAAGTGATTCTTCGATTTTTCGGTTTTTTTTGCAAATACTGTCCGATTCCGAGTGCATCACATTTTTATATATTTTTTGGAGCTTTTTTCAAGGGTATTTTTTGGGGTTTTGGAGTTATTTTTGTCGTTGGAAATTTGAGAATTTCAAAAATTTGGAAACATTGGATTTTGTGGAATTTGAATAGCAACTTTTCGGGAAAGAGAAGACAATTTTAATTTTTGAAGAATTGATTTTTTTTTAATTGGAAAATATTTTTTAAAGTTGGTAGAAATTTGAAAAAAAAAAAAATTTTAATTTAAAATTTTTTTCTTTAAAATTTTCAAAAATTGAGAGATTTTTAAAATTTTGATTTTTGAATTTTCTAGGATTTTAAAAAAAAATTCCAAAAATTATTTTTTCAGAATTATTTTTTAATTTTTGGAATTTTTGAAAAATGGACTAAATTTTTTAAAACTAAATTTTGGATTTTTTCTAAAAATCGAAATTTTTTGAAAAATGTTCATACTTACATTTCAAAACATGGAAGATATTTTTAAATTTGATTTTTGAACTTTTCACAATTTTTTTTTGGAAAATTTCAAAAACTAATTTGCAGAATTTTTTTCGGGATTTTTCATATTTAATTTTGGAAAAATTTGAATTTTATTTTTAAAAAAAATTAATTTTGAAAATTCTGATTTTTTCCTTTTTTCAAAGACAATTTCCTCAATTTTTTTTGATGATCCTATTCAAAAATTCTCAAATTTCCACACCTCGACTCCGCCCCTTTTTTTCAATTTCTCCCAGTTCATCATTTCTTCATTTTCTCTGTTCCCTATGACCCATCTGTTTGTAAATATTTTCAGACATTCTCTCGTTTTTTCTTTTCTCTTTTTCTCTGCGTCTCTCTCCATCCAACACACTCTATTTTTCAGTTCTTTGCTCATCAGAATCCCCCTAGTCATTGTCACGACACGAAACTTTCTCTCTTTGATTTTTGCGATTTTTTCTCTGAGTTTTCCCATTTTTTCGAGGTTTTTTGCTGTCTGTAACCATCCCAATTTCGCCTTTTTCCCTAACCGTTCTCTCTCTCTTTTTTATTTTAATTTATTATATATCTTTTTTTCTCTCTCTTTTTCGCAAGAATTTTTATTGAAAAATGATGGAAGTTTAATATTGATCGATGATCCAATGAATACGTTTAACAGTGGAAATTGCGGTTTTTTTTTCAATTTGTTGTAATTTGAAATTTGAAAATTATTTTTTTTAGGTTTTTTAAAAAATGTTTGAAATTTATTTTTTCTTTAATTTATTAAATTAAATTTTAATTTTAAAATTAAATTTTTCCAATGGCTTTTTTTTTCGCAAACTTTAGAATTTTAAATTTTGTTTTTTATTTCTTTTTTTTCAATAATTCTTTAAAATGGCACAGAATTTTTCCGAATCGAATTTTTTTTTGGAATTTTTTTGCCAAGATTCAAAATTTTAAATTTTTACAATTTTTATTTATTTGATTTTCAAATCGCTGCATGCATAATTTTTTATTTTTTTCGGTCAAATTGGTTTTTTTAATCAGATTCCTTTTCAATTTATTTAATTTTTCTTTCAAAAAATTCCAACAAGAAAAATTATACAAAAATTGAAAAACAATTTTCAGAAATTCATAGAAAAAGTGAGAATGTCAAAAAATCAGCGATCAATTTTTAAATTTTTAAAATAAAATTTTTTCTTTGTTTTTATTCAATTTTCAGAAAAAATCTAAATTGAAAGTTTAAAAAGTTGAAGAAAAAAATTTGGATTTTTATAAAACAGGGAAATCGAAAAAATATTTTTCTTTTTCAAGAATTCTTTAAGATGATTCAGAATTTTTTCCGAGATACTTTCGAATTTTTTTACCATGATTCAAAATTGTTGGTTATTAAAATCAAGTTTTTCCCCACTAATTTTTTTTGAAATTAAAAAAAAATTCCGATTGGAGATTAAAAAATTGAAGAAGAAAATTTCAGAAAAATCAAAAAAAAATTTAGATTTTTTTTATTTTGGAAAAAATTTTTCAATCAATTTCGCATATGAATTTCTTTTTCACATTTATTTGAATATTCAAAATAATTTTTTTCTGATCAGTAATTTATAAAATTCTGAAATTTCAACTTTTTTATCATTTTTTTTCGTATTGATCGAATCCCGTGTTCAAATTCAAATTTCAAACTCTCTCCCCTCGAAAACTGACCTCACCACTTCAGCAAACATTGTCCCTTATTTCCGCGGTTTTCGTGATTCATTCTGCAATTGCCTGTGTCTCTCTCTTCTCAATGCTCTCTCTTTTTACTCGAGTACCCATGAAAAAGCCTTCGACACCATCACCATTCTCTCCCTTTTCGTCTCGCAGATGCGGTGACACCCCCTTATCTTTCCCTCTTTCTCGAGGGTTAGATAATTTGATTTTTCTGAAGTTTATTTTTTTTTTTGTAAATTCTAATCTAATATTCCTATTTTGTTGGGTGCAAATTATGGAGTTCCCGCCGTATTATAAAAACAGTTACAAGGACGAGGACAAGACGCAAACCTTGTTACTTAAAGAAGGACACTATGCGTCCGTAACAGTCCGTAACATCGGCTCTCTCATCGGTTCACGGTACGTTGCATCACAAGTTGTTTTTAGTAAACATATGATTTTTTTAAAGTTTTTTCTGCACCTTCTGCTTGAAATCTGGTGGAAAAATGGCTGATCACTATAACTGTGGTAAAACCTAGAAGATTCTGTCAAAGTTTGATCAACATCGCCAAGAACAATTTGAATGGTTGGAGTGCTGACACCAGAGTCGGTATCGTATTAACCAACGATGATCTTGGCGAGGCTGTCGGGTTCAGTCACGTTGCTGTGAGCGAGATGGACAGCCGAAAAATGGAGCTGCAACTTGAAAGGATGTCGCAGTCAGCAAGAAACCCGCTACAAGTTGATGACCCAAAGGTATGTTTTTTGAATATTTATCGGTCTATTTTAATTTAAACTTTCAGTTCAAAGTCGGTATTATCTATACCCGTCCACTTGTTGGCAGTGGGCGCAAAGAATTTGATGCAGGCCGCTTGATGGGTATGCCCGCGTTTCATGAAAGAAGAAAGCGAGTATCATGCGACGATGAAAGTGGTGTTCAAACAAAAAGACGTCGCACTGGGGGTCAACAAAACACGCTACTGGACGACGTTGCTGACTGCGATGATGGAAGTGGTGATGATTCCGATGACGGAGAAGGTGAAGACCGTGAAGAAGATGGGGACAACGAAGACAATCAGTCAATCATTGACGATGGCGCAGAATCGCCTACCCCAGGCGAAGCCACTCCGCCGACCAAAAGAGAGGCAAAACGGCCAATAACCCGGAACAATGTCATGGCCAATTCAGGTGATTTTGTTAAATTTTCATTCAATAAATTAGGTTTTTTGTACAGTGAGGGAAAAATGCCTGCCACATGCGTTATATCAGGCTACAACTACAAGAACGCTGTAGGGGGATTAAAACGGATAGCAAAAACGGCATATGACCACTCCGTTCGGAAAAATGATCGGAATTGCGATCTGTACAGCAATGTCTATGAAATCGTTGACAAGATGATTGAGGTAAGGTGTAAAAATGCGTTGTACATGAAATAGACCATTCATTTAAAACGGGCCTACAAAAACCGACCCCGGAAAACCGGTGATTACGACCGAGCCGACGTTTCACTGTTTGCGCAACTGGAGGAGTTTAAAGACCTCCAAATCATTGTCTTTACTTCGGCCAGTTCATTTCCGCCGTATTATAAAAACAGCTACAAGGGCGAGGACAAGACGCTAACCTTGTTACTCAAAGAAGGACACTATGCGGGAGTGCGTAACATCGGCGCTTTCATCGGATCACGGTACGTTCCAGGCCGAGTTATTTTCAGTAAACATATGATTTATTTAGTTTTTTCTGTACCCTCTGCTTGAAATCTGGTGGAAAAATGGCGGATCACTATAACTGCCCGCTGATTCATATAAAATGCGGCAAATGGAAGAAAAACTGTGATGTAGACTTTGACCCGCACACGGCCCGCACATGTGAAAAGTGCAAGGTCGATTTTCCCAGCAGGGCCTGTTACCAGAACCACTTGGAAAAAGGTATGTGAATAATTTTCGTCAATTTTTTTATCAATTTTTTGTTAGGGTCACGTGGTGGTAAAAGCCGTTGTGAGTACACGGTTTTCAAGCGTAAGGAGGTGTATTACACCAACAAAAAAGAATCGAAAACATGTGTGTGGTGCTAAGTATTGCATGCGGTGTCAGACGGACACGGCGAAAGGGCACGTCTGCTATATTCGGCTATCACTAACAATAAGAAATGAGAAGAAAATCAAGCATAAGCGGACTTTCTTCGACATTGAGGTAAACAATAAAAATAAATAGTTAAGTGAATGTCTCATATTACAGAGCCGCGCCGGAGAAGACGGAAAGCAGATCCCGATCTTATTTGTCGCATTAAGCGCATGCCCCGAATGTTGTGAAAAGTGGCCCGCTGACTACACAGACGCTAAGTGTAAGACCTGCAGTCCTGAAGGTCGTCTGAAGATAATCGACAACACCGCTAAAGACAGAGCCATGGATATGGAAATGGTGAAGTGGCTTTTCCAAAAGGCCCACTCAGGATTCGTTGCGTTGGCCCACAACATGAGCGGATACGATGGGCAGTTCCTCTTCAACGGTTACTTCAAAACAAAGCCGGCCAACCTGGAATCGTTTGCGGATTTAAAAGTGGCCATGAGAAGGTTGAGAATAATCTTCATCCAGTACGCTGGTGTGAAGGTTATATATAGACTCAATGAATTACCTACCCGGCAGTCTCAAAAGTGACGATTCAAAAAGGGGGTAAGTTGATTTTTATACTCTGTTTGCATAAAAAATTTTAAGCACTTTCCCGTTCCAATCTATGAAACCGGACAATTACGAGTACGAGGGCCCAGTATTGTACCGGATGATAAATTTTATGCCCTGAACCGGAAGTCACTGAAGGAATAGCTCCAGTTCTGGAAGGGAAAGCGCGAAGAAAATTCAATAAGTATTCAATAAGAACTCCGTCGGTACTGCGTGGGTGACGTCCAGCCAAAGCAATGATTGAATTTGAGCGAGCGACCGAAGTAATCACAGATGTGACCTTATTTGAGGTAAATACGGAAACAGAAACAGGGTGTGGAAACGAACAAATTTTTAGGAATCGGTAACCACCGCATCGGCCGCGATGAAGATTTTCAGAAGAAGCCATGTGGATCAAGAGAAATATCCTATTGCGCTCGATCTAATATCGGTTGCCCATGTTCGAGCATCCGTCGTGAGTCAAGCGTATCTAGTCTGGATTGAGAAAGTCAAAGGGCTGACAGTTGAGCGACGGTCAACGTGTGGAGAGACTGTTATCGCCGGATTCCACCGTTACGGCAAAGTCATTGAGTTCAACGTGAGTTTTTAAATAAAACTAAAGAATGAAAAAAATATTCAGCAGTTTCAGGGGTGCTACTACCATGTCCAGGAGTGCCGCTACAGACTTACGTCAAAATTTTTTTATTTGACGCGGAAAGAGGTACGAGAGCGTGATCGCAATCGGTTGGAGCAAATCAAGTGGAAACCGTCTGGGAGTGTGATGTCGAAAAGCAGAGACGGGACAAGGCCGAGATGGATGATTTTATGAAGACGCATCAGCCAGGCGGACTCATCGTCGAAGTGATGCTCTTTTTGGCGGAAGAAAGGAAGCGTTCAAGTTGATGGCCGACAACGTTCCCGATAAATTTTTTTTTTTTTTTTAATTTATTAAAATAAATTTATAATTTATAATTTTTCTGTTACTTTCAGAAAATGCAGAAGTTTTTTTGAGGCGAAAGTTTCAAATTTTTTTTTTAAAAATGGCAAAATTCAAAAAAAACGTATATAAATTTTGAAAAAAATTTGAAAAATTAGGAATTTTTTAAATTATTTTTTTATTACCGTGAAAATTTCAAGAAAGTGTTGAATAATCATAAAATTGACGTACAGTGGTGGCCAAAAAGCTATTACAGGGCAATTTTTTGGGGTTTTTTCAAGATAACTTTTTTTCTAGGTATCCGATCGACCTGAAATTTTTTGTGCTTATACAGTACAGGATTTGGCTGGCTTTAAAAATATCAAACTAAGGAATTTTCAGAAAATTTTGAAATTATTCATTTTTTTCGTTTTTTCAATTTTTTTTTCACTATTTTTTATTTTCTTGATTTACATTTTTCCCAGATAGTCCAGAGTGGACTATATGTTGTGAATGTGTTTTTAGACAATGAAAAATCATCTGAAAAAAATTTCTGACCCCTGAATATTCAGAAAACCTTCGTCAGAAGCCGTCAAAATGGCTCGACTATCAGGATGCTGGCACAGAAGTTCCAGTGGTGTAGATACGGTTCTAGGAGGATACAAAGGTTGGATATGATTTTTAATTGATGTTCATAACCACTTTCAACCTTAGAAAGCATGTGTTTAACATAAATCTTTTGAAAATATTCAAAAACTACTATAATCATGGATCGCAATTCCTGCAGATCGTCGAGAAAGGATCCTAGGGGCACAGTGATGGGTATCCAAAGGGTTGTAGAGTCTTCCCACAATTCTTCTGCATTTGGATGAACAGTTCAAAGGCTCCTCCAACAGAACAGACTCTACTGACAACGTCCAGTATTGTATAAGCACAAAAAATTTCAGGTCGATCGGATACCTAGAAAAAAGTTATCTTGAAAAAACCCCAAAAAATTGCCCTGTAATAGCTTTTTGGCCACCACTGTATATTGAAAAATTAAAAAAAAATTCTGGAAAAATAAAAATAATTGTTCCATTTTTTTTAAACCGTACCTGAAAAAAATCAAAAAAAAATTAAGAAAATTTTAAAATTAATCACAATTTTTTTTGGGAAAGTTTCAGTAGTGCTTCACACCCTACAGTACTCCCTCATGTCATCTTTCGAATATTTTCAAAACACTTTGAATATTATGTGCCTATCAGCCATCTTTTATGCGCTTTGTTCCCCATCTCTCCGTCTCTTCTCTCTCTCTCTCGTCCACTGGTATAAATACCGGCCGCTCGCCCCCGTTCCCCTCATTCTTCCTCCCTTTTCAGGCCTCAGTTGAGGCGAAGCTCCCGATTATTCTGATGTTTAAATAATATTTTATCTTTTTATTTTTTGTATTCTATATGTATTTATTCTGATGGATTTCTTTTGGTGAGTTACGTAATGTTAATTTGCGGCCGACACGACTTGGAAACTTGCAAACCAGAAACTTTTCAAATAAAATTTTTGGCGCGAAAAACGAAAAACCGATAGCATAGCACTTTGCGTTGCCATTTCGACACGCTTCAAAAATTGTATTAAATTTGAAAAAAAATCCATATATCATCAAGACAAACTTGAGGCGTTACCAGTCGATGTTTCAGAATTTTTGCCAATTTTTAATAAGATAAAGAGCACCTCAAACCAAGTTCATTCGGCAAATTTCCAGCTCCCACTTTTCGGTGGTTTCACGGGAGTTGTGACGTGTTGAAGGTAGGAATTGTTGAAAGTACCCAGCTGCAATTTTGCACTATTTTTAAGCGCGATCTGAAAAACGTCATTACTTCCGTAAAACCAAAAAGTGACGGCTGGAAGTTTGTCATTCAATTCAATTTGTATTGGGGTGCTCTTTATACCATAAGAATTTGAAAAATATCGATCCCCTTTGATGATATGTTAAGCACTCGAAACCACCAACTAATGAACCAGAGCGAGATTAGGTATTCTAGAACATTTTTTCCCTTCCAGCCAACGTTTCATCATCTATTCAAGAATGCTTATGCAGGTTCATCATGGAATTTATTGCCCCATTTCCAATCGAGTGAATCATCGACTCGTGGCGCCGGAGTCATATACAAATAATGGGAAAATAATAATATGAACGGATGGCGAGATACCATATGGCCTACCAGTGAGACATCTTCCTGCTACTGCTGCTCCCGACAACGAATGCTCAGACATTGCAAAAGGAGGAATTCGTCATCACCGGCTGAATACAGTGTGATCAGGGCGAATATAACTACAAAATTCACATTCATTTATAAGGATGACTTCTGGTACGGAACTACATTATAATTTGAATGTCTAATCAACATTTGCAGCAACGATACCATGCTTTCTTACACTGAACGAAGATACTGCATATTGCCAAGGACCCAGTTCGCCATCAACGCAATCGATCACGGCACGGAGACGACCTTTTCAACGTGAGCTGCTCGTCGTTTTTGTTGTTGAAATAATTGCGTATTCAGGACACCTACGAATTGGTTATGATCATTTATCATAACTGCTATAAAAAAATGGTGGAATAACAAGTCAACTGGAGACTGGAGAGACAGGGCAGAGCTCGGAGAATTCAAGGCAAACCACTCGTAAGTAAACACTGAAGGATGTCCTTCTTACAATGACTTGTTGTTCGTATTTAGGGCACACTATATCAACGTGGATATCAACTTGAGCGGCCAATATAATGAAAAAATAAATTTAAATCTTTGTAACGGATTTTTAACTTTAAAAAAAAATCTAATTTTTGAAATTCATTTTTTTGTGTTAATTTTTTTTACAATTAATGTAAACATTCTCTTTCTTCCCAAAAAAAGCTAAAATGTCCATTTCTCCCGAATAAATTTGTCAAAAAGAGAGTCTTATCGTGGATCATCTCTCCTTAAATTCCACTCGTGTTTCTTACATTTTCCCTTTTTTTTCCATGTTTCTTCTTTTTCTTGGCACTTTTAAAATGTTTACATTTTCCAATTTCAAAAAAAAACTCTATAAAAAAACAATGAAAAAGCACCAGACTCACAAGCTTGTATAAAGGAAGTGTTTTTACCGTATGGTTGAGAATTCGTTAATTTTTTGATACATATGATACTAACAAGGTGTCTAGAATTCGATCCCGCTAGGTCCCAACCTGCACAACAGTTTTGTTGACGTTATTACCTGTTTCAAGCAAAGGTAGCCCGGGGGAAAAGTATTTTTCAGAGTTCGGTGACCTTGGGAACCTAGGCCAACCTTAGTGTAGATTTTTTTATTCATTCTTAAAGAGGATTTTGCCGATTTTTCCCGGTTTTCATCAAAATATCGCATTTTTCACATATTTTTTGTTTAATAATGTCAAAAAACTGATTCCGATCGCATTTTTGTTTACTTTTCCAGGTTTTTGACAGTTTCCGTGTCGAAAATTCGATTTCCACACACTTTCCCGATTTTTTCCATTTATGCTTTAAATTTGCATTATTATCGTCATTTTTATCACTCAATAGCTTGCTAATGCTGGTTTTCTATAAGTTCTCGTTGATTCTGACAGATTTTTTTTTCAGTTTGCATCAGAAAAATTGATTTTTCGAAATTCGAAGCGAATCGGTGCAAACTGTGAATTTCATGAAATTTTAGCTGTTTTCTTGAATAAAAAAAAATTTCTATATAAAGAAGGTACAGAAACGAGAATATCCAGAGCGAAAATGGAGAAAAGTGGGATTTTTGACTCGGAAACTGTCAAAAACCTGGAAAAGTGAACAGAAATGCGATCGAAATCAGTTTTTTGATTTTATTAAACAAAAAAAATAAGTGAAAAAATGCGAAACTTTGATCGATGATTTTTCAAAGTTCGGACACTCGATCTCGGTTTTTCCCATTTTTTAACACAGTATTATCTGTTTTTCAAATGGTGACAGTTGGGCTGTGGGGGCGGAGCTTGGGTCTCGCCACGCATGAGCGCAGTGAGCGCACCTGTGAGCGGTTTGCGTCCCGAAAAAATGAAAAAAATCGGGAAAAATCGTTGAAAACTGGCAAATTTCAAAAATAAATTCGAACGCAAACTGCTCAAAGGTGCGCTCACTGCACTCACTGCGCTCACGCGTGGCGAGACCCAAGCTCCGCCCCCAAAGCCCAACTGTCACCATTTGAAAAACAGATAATAGATTAACTGGTTCGAGAGGTCGACCACGCGTAACCTCCCTCTCTCTTGTCACCGCCATTTGATCTCCATGGAATCCGGCAAGAAATAGGGCAAATTGTGTTAAATTCCACTCGTGTTCATGTTTATTACATTCTTCCTTTATTTTTTCCATGTTTTTTTTTGGGTTTTTTATTAATTTTCTTTTTAAATGTTTTTTGTTTTCTTCCCGATTGTGTTTTTTAGCACCGCGATTTTTGCTTATCATTCTTATAATACAAAAGGCAAAGGGAGTACATCTGTCATTCGTTCATTCTGTCCGCAATGGTTAAGAGAGGGCGGCGGCACCTCCATCGCCGTCCCTGATTGGTGTCGGCCGCGGCCCAAGTATAAATAGCGCGTGCCCGGTTCAATTACCCAACTTTAGTTGATCAAAGTGTAGTATCTGTTCTTATCGTATTAACCTACGGTATACACTCGAGTGAGTGTAATAAAGGTTATTCGATTTTTGAACCTATTTTTCAACCAAATATACCGTGTGTTTACGAATTTTGAAAGCTCTTCGTCTGGAAAGACGAGAAATGTGAACAACTAGCCGAACGGACCTCCGGTTCAAAAGTTATAAACGATTGAAGTGGAAAATGAGCATAAAATGAAGACTACGAGATGAATTTCGTTTCTCTCTTGAGAAAAATGAAGGGAAACACGAATGCTATTTTAACTTAACTGATCAAGAAAGATTAGATCAAGACAAAACGATTTAGCTGAAGTGCGGAGTCGAACTCGCGGCCTCTCCACTGCGCGCAGCCATCACTATCCACTAGGCTGTCGGTTTTCGGTCAGTTTGTCGACCGAGGAACAGGGAGCGAACCGACTGTCTCTCGCGTTCCTTTTCCAGTTTTTGTGACTGCTATTATTGTTTTCTGGCAAAATGAGCTACATGACCTAGAAAATGCAAGCCGCGACGCGTGGGTCTCGCAGCGCTACAGTCAAGTTTTTCCGCCGAGTTGTTATGCGCCTTTAAAACAGTAACCCAAAAATCAACAATTTTGCGTTAGAAACCGGATGTCGCGCATAACAACTTGGCGAAAAAACCTGACTGTTCCGCTGAACGTGCGGCTGCGCCGCATCAGGCTTGCATGTCTTTTTTCTGGAAATGATTGATTCCCGCGTGAATACCATTTGATTTTTACGTGGCCGGGTCAAATGCGCACAGAAAACATCCGGACAAATGGAAAAACGGAAAAACGGACATCCGGACAGAATTAGAAAGTTATTATATAAGAACCATTTCTTAGACCACTGCGGCCAGAATGAACGAATGACGGACATACTCCCTTTGCGGAATATATTATGAGAATGATAAGAATGATGAGATTCAAACGAAGTGGCAATGTCTGCATTCCGACCGTGTTAAGCTGTTACCGTAGTTTTTGACAAGTGGAAGTGTGGTGTGAGCTTAACACGGTCGAAATGTAGACATTGCCACTTCGTTTGAATCTCATGACAGCAGTCACAAAAGTCGGTGCAGCCGAGTTCGTGCCCGAGAGTGATTTTCCATTCTACTCAATCCGAAATTGGAATATGACTTTCCGCTTTAGAATAGACCTCAAGAGATCTTTCCATCATATCAAAGAGTAACCTGGACGTAAATAAAGTTCACCAGTACACTGATAATTCAGTTTTCCAGTAAATTGGGACACTCCCGGAAATGAAATACTGTTTAGTGTTTTTGTGTAGGCAAGTCAACCACCTATTGAAGACTGAGTGAACCAGGGTCAAATATGGGTTTCTCGAGAGCCAAGGGTGCTATCCACTAGGCTATCAGTTTTCTATTGATATTCTATCAGTGAGTGGAAGCAGGCCCAGACCCTCTTTCGCTGTCCCTATTTCGTGTTGGCTTAAAAAACCTTTTGGATAATGTCAGATTATGTTAATCAGAAAAATTGCGTTATAAATCGTATGTCGTTTTGAAGGCGCATAACAACTTGGCGAAAAACATCGCAGCAAGAGTCGCGTCCAAAATGTTACAGTTGCTAACACTGGAAACGTTGAAAATAGTTACGATTGCGTAACGTTGCGTTGCAAAATATTGCGTTTCTTCAATTGGAATCCCAGAAGATGTCTTGAGAGACACGGCTCTCGATTGGAATCCGTATAGTTTTTTTCTAGGGTCACACATGATAAAAATTGCTTATTAGGAGTGGATTAAAATTAGCGTAATCCAGTTGGAAACGGCGGCGATAGCCGCCGGAGCCAGGCTGGTTAATATAAAATTTTCAACAAAAAAAATCATTGCATCAAAAAATGCGCCGCACTAATAAAAAAGCGTCAATCACTTTCTACCAAATCGACCAAAATAAATAAAAAAAAATTTCATTTACATAATTCGCATTAAAAATTATCAGAATCAGATAATTCTCAAATTTCCGGAATTTTTGGCAAAAGATTTTTTGGAGATTTTTTGGAGATTTTTTAGATAAAAATTTGATGAAAAAATAAGAAAAAAAAATTGATTTTTCATTTTTTCAGAGTATTTTTTTCGGATAATTTAATTTTTTTAACTGGAAAAATTATTTTTTTAATTTTTTAATTTAATTTTCTAATTTTTGAAAAAATAATTAAATTTATTATATTTTCTAATTTTTATGAAAAAATTTAATTTTTTGAGCTTTTATTTTTCAGGAAATTAAAAAAAATATTTTTTTTCAACATTTTAATTTTCAATTTATAGCTGATTGATGGTTATTTAATTGTAAACCAAATTTTAAATTTTTTTGATTTTCAAAAAATTCAAAAAAAAAAAACTCAAAAATTCCCAAAAATCTGCAGACGTTCCGTTCCGTTCCTCCTGAATCCTCCACCTCATGTCCGCCCAAAAAAATACTTTTTGTTTTCTATTTCTTCCCTTTTTTCTTTCATTGTTTGATGAAAATAAGGCCGTCCGTCCGTCCGGTTTCCGCCTTTTCTCATCAAAATATTCGCGTTTTTTGCATTGTTATTTTTGGATTTTTCTTGGAAGTTTTTGAATTTTTTTTGTGCTCAATAAAAATTTTGATTTAATTTTTGGGAATTTTTAAAAATTAGAAATTCCAAAAATTTCGAAAAAAAATTGTTTAATTTTCCAAATTTTCAAAAAAAAAAATTAAATTAAAAATTTTGAAATTCTCAATTTTAAAAGTTTATAAATGTTTTTTTTTTTAAATTCAAAAATTAATAAATTTAAATGAGAGAAAAATTCGAAAAAATTTAGAATTTTTTTTCGAAATTTTTATTTTCTTATTTTAATTTTTTGGTGTCTCAATTTTCAATGTTTTAAAATTTATTTTCCAATTTTTTTAATTCTTTTAAAAATTGTTTATTCAATTTTAAAAATTACCATAAATCAAAATTTAATTCTTCGAATTTGAATTTTTAAAATTTGATTTTTTTTTCTAATTTTGTAAAAAAATTTAATTCATCATTAAATTTTTCAAAAATAATTAAACTTTAAATTTTAAATTTTTTTTGAAATTTTGGAAATAGCTAATTTTGTCAAAATCAATTTTTTTCGGTTTTTTCGAAATAAAATTTTTTTCAATTCCTCCACAGAACCTACAAATCCCCTAAAAATTCTTCCCGAAAATTGTCGTCGTCTCGATTTCTCGGTTTTTGTATCCATGTTCTGACCTCCCCCTCATGCCATTTTCTCACTGATTTCTCCCTCGAGACACTCTTATTTTTGACACTTTTTACATATTGAGAGTCACATGATATGACTGACGAGCACCTTTTGCTTTCCGGATATTTAGAATTTTTGGAAATTTAGGATGTTTTTTTTTGAAAATTTACAGAATTTTTACGAACATTTCACAAAAAAGATTTAAAAAAAAATCTAAACGAAATTTTTTATTGAAATTTTCATTAAAGGAGCATTTTGATAATGTATAAATCATTTTTTTTTCTAAAAATTCTAAATTTTTTAAAATTTTTGAAATTCTTAAAATGATTAAACCAGAATTACGCCAGTCACCAAAAGATTTCTTTTGTAAATTTCATGAAAGAGAAAAAAAATTAAAAAAAATAATATAATAAAAAAAAATTCTTGAAATTTTTAGTTTTCAATTTTCTCAAAAACTATAAATTTTGAGAAAAAAGTTTTGCGCTCAAAATTTATGTTTCAATTTTTTATCTCTACAACGAGACATCCCCGAACTCTCTACCACAAAATCAATGATAAATTCCATGAATATTTTATCACTGATAACCCCCCAAACCACTGAAAATCACGAATTCCAAGTAAATCCCCGCTTAAAATCGTCGACCAGGAAGTCAATTTTTCAAAGAATAAAGAATTGCGTCAGCAAGAGTTCATTGGCGCTTTTCTAGTGTTGGCGCATTCGGGGATACACTTTGAAAATGGACTGGCTAGCTGTAGCTGTTGACGCATTTTTCGACACTGAAGACACTAGAATTGCGTCAAGGCACCAAAAATGTGTCAAAAATTTTTTTGGTGAATTTTTGAAATTTTTTGAATTTTTTTTTCAATTTCCAAATTTTTGAATTTGAAAGAAATAACTTGAAGACGAAAACACACACCAAAATGCGTCAAAGCACTGGAAAAGCGCCAAGAAAATTTTTCACAACACCAAGAAATCGCCGAGCTCTCAAAGACACAAAAACTGGGTCAAACGACAGAAAAGGCGCCTAAAATTGTTTTTTTTTCCCTGAAAATCCCTTCCCCCATATTTTCACCCCATTTTCCACCCCAAACTTTCTCTTTTTCTCCCCCAAAAAAAATAAATTTCGTCCGCAAAAAGGCGCAACCCACTGATTATTCGACGGCTTCTTCCTCCTCCTCTTCCCGCTGTTTTTTCTGTTTTTTCCTTCCGTTCCTCCTCTTTTTCTCTCGAATTTTCGGTTTTTCGGGGATTAAGAAAATTGGGAGAAGATGGGGAGAGAGTCCTTCTAATTTGACCAAAATTTGGGCAATTTTGAAAAAAAAAATTTTTTTGGAAATTTTTAAAAAATCCCGGACGCCTTCTTCCTTCTGAAGTCATTTTCTCTGCCTGGATTGGATTGGATCATCAGAATTTTTTTTTTGAAAAAAAATTGAATTTTCGACTTTTTCCGCTTCAGTGAACTTTTCCGACGAATTCTGGAGGCCGAAATTTTGTTTTTTTTGGGTTTTGGAGTCACTAGACGCACTGAAAATGCGTCAGGAAGTGTTGCTGACGCATTTTTGGATATTGAAGTGTTTTTTGAATTTTTGGAAAATTTTAAAATTATTTTTAAAAATTTTCAATTTAAAAATATTTTTTAAATTTAATTTGAAAAAAAAATATTTCGATTTTTTGTGAAAATTGCAGAAATTGCAAAAAAGAATATATTTTTTTACTATTTAAAAAATTCAAGATAATTTTTTAATTCATAAATAATGTTTCCAATTTTTAAAAATTTGGAAAAAAATTAATTTTTAATTTAATTTTACAATTACAACTGCTAGATAAATAACAAATAAAATAAAGGTTGAATTTATAGAAGTTTTTTTAAAATTAAAGACACATTTGGAGATTCAAAATGCAAAAAAATCAATATGAAAATATTAAATTTTTCATAACAATCTTTAAAAAATCACAAAAAAATCGAATTTTATGAATTAAATAAAATAGAAATAATTCTCAAAAATAATGAGAAAGATGACTGGTTTTTTCAAATTTATTTTTATTTTAATATTTTTTGAAAGTGCAAAAAAAATAATTTTCGAAAAAAATTCAAAATTTAAATTGCATTTTTTTAATTTTCAATAACAATATGCATGCATATGTTGAGATTTTAAATTAAAGTTCCAAAGTTGATTTGAAAAAAAAATGTAATTTTCTTCAAAATTTATCGCTAAAAAATGAATTTTTCATTAAAATTTTGTAAAATTCAAATTTTTTGAAATTTTTTTTTCAAAATGCTATTTTTGAACCAGTTTTTCTCAAATTTAAATATTCAGTTTCAAACGTTTTTGTTCAAGAAAATTTTTTAAAAAAATGCAGTTTACACACAATTATTTCCCCAATTTTCCTCTTCCTTTTCAAAACACACTTTCTTTTTTTTTAATTTCTCAAAAATTTCATTTTAACTTCAAATTTGAAATTTGCATCATCATCCTCCTCCACATTCCCTTCACTTCTCCCTCCAAAAATATTGCCCCTCAAATTCCCAGAATTTGCACTTTTAATTACTCGAAAACACAATTTCCCTCCTCAATTCTCTCCCCGACTAATTATCCTTCTGGCTCCAGAATTTTAATGTCTTAGACTTAGAAAACACACTTTTCCCATTTTTAAAACTAATTTTCTCCAACTGCCAGCCAGTCTTATTTTTAAAGTGTATCCCCATATGCGCCAACACTAGAAATGCGCCAATGAACTCTTGCTGACGCAATTCTTGATCCTTTGAAAAATTGACTTCCTGGTCGATTTTAGGTGGGGATTTACTTGGAATTCGTGATTTTTAGGGGTTTTTTTCATAGGGGTTATCAGTAATGAAATATTCATGGAATTTATCATGAATTTCAGGGAATCCGGGGGTGTCTGTTGGTGAGGATGAAAAATCAAACCATTTGAAATAAAAAATTAATTTAAATTTTCCGATCGAAATATTGTTTTTCTTAAAAATATAAGTTTTAAAAAAATTGAAAAGTTAAAAAAATTAAAATTGTTTTTTAACCTTTTTTTGATATTAAAAATTACAACTATACATTTTTTTTTTTTTTAGTTTTCCAAAAGATTAGAAATATTTTTTGAATTAATTTAATTTTTTTCATTTTCTTTTTTCAAATTTAAAAAATTGTATCTATAAAATTTTTAATTTTTTTAATGATACAGTTTTCGTTTCTAACATAATTTAAAAAAAAAAACGAAAATGGAAAAAAAAAATCAAACTTTTTTATTTTTCGATCCATTTTTGATATTATTGGGGTCTTGTTAGTTTGTGATTCTGGAAAATTTGAAATTATTTTTTGTTGGAAAAAATTTTCAGTTTCATAGTTTTTTTTAAAGGTGTTACTGAAAAATTTAATATTATAATTGCTGCTTCTGCGGTTAATTTTTTTAAAATTTAAAACGTCAGTTTTACTTTTTTTGTCTTTTCTAAAATCAATTTAAAATTAACAAACAAATTCCAAAATTTTTTTAATAAAAAAATCTGAAATTGTATCGATTTTTTTTTGAAAAAAATACAGTTTCAAAGAACCTTTAAAAATATTTTTTTGACTACTAAATTGGTAGCGTACTTCTTTTTTATAATATTTTTCAAAGCAAATTGAAAAAATTGTTTTTGAAAATTTTAATTTTTTCATATTTCATTTGAAAAACATGAATTTCTAAAAAAAAAAATATTTTTTAGATTTCAAAAAACATCAAAACTCAAAAAAGTTGCTAATAGTTTTATTGAAAAGTGTAGTTTGATGTCGTTTCTCCCCTCCACTTTTTTCCAATTTCTCCACTTTTCATAATCAGGATGTTGAGAGAAAACGAGCAAATTAGAGGGGAGAGAAACATGGAAATGGCACTGGAAAGGGAGGAGGAAAGGGGGAAATCAGGAAGTTGGATTGGTTTTGAGACACTTTTTCCCCCTCCTTCCCGATGCTTTTTACACTTTTTTTTGGTATTTTTTTTAAATAAAAAAATAAAAAAATAAAGTTTTTTTTAAAGTTATTCAAGTTTTTTTTTCCAAAATTACACAATCGACAAGCAAAAAATATCAATATTTAACATCCTAATCTTAAGAGAAAAAAAAAAGATTTTTTCCAATTTTTTCATTTTTCAAAAATATTTTTTCGGTTTTGAAAAATGCGCTACCAATCAATCTTTACTAACGCATTTTTGTGTTTTTAAATTTTTTTAAAAATTGTTAGTCATATTTAAAAATTTTCAGAATAAAATTTAAATAAAAAATTTTAAATAATAATTTTTAAAAAAAAATTAAAAATTTTTTGAAGTTTTTTAAAAATTCAGAAAAACTCTGAAAAAAACTACAAAACAATTAAAACAGTTATTTTTAAATAATTTTTGTTTATCAAAAAAAAGCGGGAAATTTTAGAAAATTTCAGAATCAAATTTTTCAAATTTTTTAAAAACCATCTTTTGAATAAAATAAAAATTGTTTCAAACATTGTAAAAAAATTAGTATAATGTGAAAAAAAATGAATGGACATTTAAAAAACGTAAAACTAAAAAAAATTTGGAAAAAAAAACTTTTTTGGATTTTTTTTCTCAAAATTTTCAAAATTCCGAAAAAATTCAAAATTGTCAAAATATCATTTAACTACTATCCTTAACAAATTTGATATTAAAAAAAACCAAAAATTCGACAGTAAAGACTACTGGCGCATTTCTCGATGTCTTGTTCGTCCACGTTTTTTTGATTTTTTTTTAATTTGAAAAAAAAATTATTATTGTAAAAAACATCAAGAAATACAAACACAAAAATAAAGAGTACTACATCAGTATTTTAAAAAAAATTTTTTTTTCTAAATTTGAATCCAGAAATGCGTTATCAAGAAACAGAAATTATTGCTGATGCACCATGTTCTTCATTGTCAGTTCAAATTATTTTTTAAAAAATTCTAAAAAAAATCCCAAAAAATGCTCCAAAGCACCAGAACTACGTCAACTGACTCAGACGACTCCCATCTGATTTTTAGTCCGTTTCAAGTGCCTTTTCCCCCTGGTTTCCACCCCTCCCACCCCCACTTCTCACCACTTTGTTCCGGTTCATTTACAAACTTTTTCCCCTTCTTTTTCACACTTTTTTCACATTTTTCTCGGTGGTTTTTTAGTTTTTTCCCCCCAATTTAAGGGAAAAAAATCATTAAAAATTCTCGAAAATTCCGGCGAAATGGCACGAGAGTTTATCAGATAGCATTAGCTTATCAGCAGTTTTCCATGGATTTCACCTGTTTTTTCGAATGTTTTTACGAGAAATTTCTGGATTGTTTTTGTAATTAGAATACGTAAGGTATAAGAAAATTAAAATTAAAAGTTTTAAAAAAATTTGAAAAAAAAAAAATTTTGAATTTTTTTTCGAAAAAATTTCAAAATTTTATTTTTTATTTTTTTGCTTGTTTTTTTTTTGTTTTTTGTTTTTTTTCAAATTCTACAAAAATTAGCTACAAAATGATAATAATCATGCCTAGGTTCTAAAAAAATCAGTTTTCGGTTTTCAGGCCTCGGCCTGAAAAAGCCCGAAAAGCCTGAAACTCAAAAATTCGAAAAACTAGGAATTCTCATTATTGTTGTTGAAAAAAGTTTTTAAACTTAAAAATAAAACAAAAAAAAAATTTCAATTCAAATCTGACAACAAAACTTAAATTCGCCCTGAGTTTGGTAGGCCCGAAGCCCGAAATGGCCCGAAAAAGCCCGAAAATCAAAATTTTTCAAATCTAGCCATGATTATACTCAAATTACTCCTAGAAAACTAAGAAATTCAATTTTCTAACTTACAGACCTTGAAAATTGACGGAAAAAAAATTCTAAAAATTTCAAAATTTTTCGGAATTGTTTCATTTTTTTCACTTATTTCTTTCAAAATCCCAATTCCAACATGTTTTTCCCCACATCATTTTCTCCTTTTTCCTTCTCTATCATCCATCACTCTGTCGTCTAAAAATGATGAAAATCATCCGGAATATTCGAAATTTCCGGTTGCCGATTAGTCATTCAGAGCATAGAAAAGAGAGAGAGCCAAATGGGAATATCGGCGGATCATTTTTCATTTTGATCTAGTTTTTTTTTCCGATTTTTCGGTTTTGTGAGCATGTAAACAGAAATTAGGATAACGAGTGGTTGGTTTTTTGAGAAAATTTTTTTCAAATTTTTTTTGTTGCAGAAATTTTTTTTCTATAAAATTATAAATTTCATCATAAAATTATAAATTTTATAATTATATTTATATATTTTATATATATATATATATATATTTATATAATATATTTTTATATTTATGTAATAATAATTATAAATAAATTCATTATAAAATTCAGATTCTCCAGTTGATTTTGAGAAATTTAAGTATAATCATGACATGGTTTTGAACAATTTAATTTTTGGACTTTTCAGGCCCGAAAGCCCGGAAGCCCGATAAGCCCAAAATCAATATTTTTGAAATAAGGCATGATTATACTCATTCTACAGCAAATTTTATAAGGAAATTGAAAATGTAAGTGATGAGAGTCAAAATTGAAAATTTTGAAAATTATACCATTTTTTGTGTTTTTTGCATCAAAATTTTGGTGAAATTTTGTTCTCGTGGATTATGGATCATTTTCACTTGAACATTCAATCTTCTTGATCAAATTGGAAAGTTTTGAGTATAATCATGACTAGGTTTCTGAAAAATTGGATTTCGGGTTTTTTCAGGCCGATTTGGGCTTTTCTGGGCTTTTCCGGACCGTCAGACCAATTTTTTATTATCAAAGCGTTGTGATGTTTATGTTACTTAGTTACTCTGGTAAAAAGGATGTTCCGACCCGAAATCTAAATATACAGTTTCAGGCTTTTTCGGGCTTTTTCGGGCTCGACAATCCCGAAAATCGATTTTTTGAAACCTAGGCATTATTATACTCATTTTGAAAAAAATTTTATCAGGAATTCAAAAACCATATCAGAAATATTTGAAATTTGACGTATCTCCAAAATTCAAAAAAAACCCAAAAAATATTTTTAAAAAATCGAAAAATATTTTTTTTCGCCAAGTTTTTTTCCGCCCACGTCAGCCACTCGTTCCGTTTCCAAACTCAATTCTGGTCCAAAAAAGTATCCTCTTCTCTCAAAAAAAGCGGCTCAAAAATTGAATTTCCGTTGTGATTTTTGACATCTCTCCGCTCAAATTTTCCCATTTTTTGCCAGAACTCTTCCACTTTTAAGTTCAATTTTTTTTTTCGAAATTGTTTTTTATTTTTTGAAAGTGTTAAACAATGATATCACTTGATATTTTTTTTTGATTATTTTTCAAAAAAAAAAAATTTGTTTGATTTTTTTCACCGATTTTTAGTTTTTAGTCAAAAATAAAGTTGGTCGAAAATTTTTTCCCAAAAATTGCATTTTTTCGTCTTCTTTTTGGCGTCATTTAATTGGTATGTATTTCATGAATTCTGGCTTTAGGCCACGCCCCTTTTCTCCTCTTCACCCACCAATTTTCGGCATTCGACGCCTTTTCGAGTCGTCTTTCTTCTCGGAAAGACCGAGAAAAGATAATTCTAGCTACTTTGCCTTTTTCAACTTTTTGGGGATTTTGAATTGTGAAATTGGCAAGAATTTACAGTCTGGATGGACTTTTGAAGATCAAAAAATCGATTTTTCCTGATTTTTTGATCAATTTTGATGGTTTTCGGAGTCTTATCAGCTTCTTATCAGTTTTCATTATTATATTTAAATTTCTCACGAAATTTCACGTCGATTGAGTATAATCATGACTAGGTTTCAAAATTTTTGAAATTTTCGATTTTGACCCTGCACCATGAACACCTGGAGGACATATTTCACAGTCATTGTCAATCTTTATCAGTTTTCACTATCATTTTTAAATTCCCCGTAAAATTCCACGTCGATTGAGTATAATCATGACCTGGTTTCAAAGTTTCCAATTTCCGGCTGTGCACCATGTGCTCCTGGAGCTCGAAATGCTCGAAAATCAAATTTTAGGAAACATAGGCATGATAATACTCAAAATGCTCCGCATTACTTGTAGATTTCAAATTTTCAAATTGTGATTTGAAAATCCAGACTTTTGGGCTTCCAGGCCTTAAGCCTGAAAAGCCTGAAAAGCCTGAAAAGCCCGAAAAGCCTGAAGTTTAAACATTTCAATTTGTGTGATGTTTTATTTCCTGAAAGTGTTATTTTGACACATGTGCTCTGTGAACCCTATAATTATTGCTCCAAAATGCTTCGGAGCACACATCAGACCCACAAAACGTGAAAAACAAAAATTTCGCAAAATGTTGTCATAAGTGATGTCAAATTGATGGTTACAACGTGGCAAATTTAAGTTTGTTAATGGAATCAGTCAAAACTTTCAAAATTTCAAAATTTTTTCAAAAATTGTGAAACATTTTGAATTTCCGAAACCTCAATCGAATATTTCTGATTTCCGAGTGTTTTGATTACGGAAATTGAATTACTTGGACAACTGGGAGCATTTTGAGCATAATCATGACTACATTCTAAAAAAGATAGTTTTGAAGCCCGAAATGGCCTGAAAACGGCCTGAAACGGCCCGAAAAGGTCAAAACTCAAAAAATCTTCAAATCCCGGCATGATTATAGTCATTCCAACGCAAATTTTGCCAGGAATTCAAAAAACTTAATAAAAATTAGATATTGATTCATCTGACGTCAATTAGTCTTCTGGAGCCTAGTCCTAGGCCCGAAAGCCTAAATATCGATTTTTTGGAACCTGGGCATGATTATACTCATTCGAACGGAAATTTCGTTAGGAATTTGAATATCTATAAGCAAATCCTTTTAGAAGCTTCTGGAAGCTGTTTGTAATCTGAACCCTCCTCGGTTGGAGAGCCAAAAACTTGAAAATTGAATTTTGTTGAAAATATGGGATGATTAGTATCAATACACTCCTAATCTCACGGAGAACACATTTTGCACAATTTTAGAGCGCAAAAATCTATCTAAACAAAAAAAAATTTCAAAGCGAAAAAAATAAACATATGCATGTAGCTGCTTCTCGAAAAAACAAGACGGATCCCTTCTTTCCGTGTTGACGTTTCCTATAGAAAAATGAGCTGCTGATGAGTCGAGAGCGAGGCGACGACGACGACACAAAAACATCTGTGTTTTTTCGGACAAAAATGGGATAGAAAAGAGACGGAAAGTGTTCCTCCTCACCCCCCCCGTCTCACCACCCCTTAAGATTTCTTCTCCACTGTTCTGCTTTTGCGCTGAGTATCTTTTCTCACTTTTAGATTGTTTTTTTTCTTTATCTATGTAGAGGAAACTGAAAAATTCTGAAAATTAAAAAAAAAATAAAACTAAAATTTTTTTTTTCAAATTTTTAGTTCCTGAAGCTTGCATTGTTATTTTTTGGGCAGTTTCATGTGGATTTTCAAATTCCCCATAAAATTTGCCGTCGATTGAGTATAATCATGCCTAGGTTTTGAAAATTTCGATTTTCGGGCTTTCGGGCTTCACTTTCAGGCCCGAAAAGCCTGAAAACTAAATTTGTAGAATTTAGAGTTTATTTTTTCTGGTACCGCATCAATTTTATCAGAATTTCAAAATTTTGTGCTTAGAATTTGGGCATTTTCGATTCCCATCGATTTTCGGGCTTTGGGCCTTCAGGCCGGCCCGAAAAAGCCTGAAAACTAATTTTTTTGAATCTAGGCTTGATTATACTCATGTTGACGCAAATTTTACGGAGATTACAAAATTTTAAGTGCCGAATTTCAGCAAACTAAAATTTCGGCTTCTAGAGCACTTTTTCGAGCTCCAGAAGCCTGAAAATTGAAATTTTTTGAATCTAGACATGATTATGCTCATTTGAAAGGAAATTTTATAAGGATTACGAAAATCAATATTCAACTTTAAAAAACTTTGATTTCTAGGGATTTTGAAAACTACAAAAACTACAAAAACTACGAAAAACCGAAAACTTCACTGGAAAAGTGAAAAATGGTCAACTAATCCCATTTTTCTTCATTTTTCCATTCGAGAGGGCACAGATGTGTTATATTTGGACATGACGTGCCCCCTTCTTCCGGTCCCTCATCCTCCAAAAAGTGTCTACCACTTCTTTCCGAATTCTCTCTCAATTCGGCCTTCTCTCATCAAAAACTTAACTTTTTTTGGTTAAGTTAGATTTTGCAGATTTTTGAGGCTTGAATTTAAGGTTTTATGGATTTTGTTGCCAGTTTTTCAAAAAAAAAAGTCTGATATTTTTTGAATTTTTTTTATTTTATTTTTTTTCATAATATTTCAAATTTAAAATAATTAAGCTTCAATTATTGCGTTACTGCATTAAATTTTCACTACATGAAATTCTCCTTAAGATGAGCAAATTTCAACCCTATTTAAATTTTTTTTACTTTTCATTTTTCGAAACTCATAAACCATCCAAAATTGAGATCTACTATCTCCAATTTTCACTTTTTGAATATTTTACTTCAATTTCTGTAATTTTCATTAAATCCACATCAAAATGAGTATAATCATGCCTATGTTTCGAAAAATTTCAAAAATTCAGAATTTCGGGCTTTTGGAGCTCTGAAATGTGCTCCAGAAGTCCGAATTTCAAAATGTCACCCAGATTTTCGAAATCTCTATAAAATTTGCCATTGATTGAGTATAATCATGACTGAGTTTTGAGAATTTGGAATTTGGGCTTTTTCGGGCTTTTTCAGGCCGTTTCAGGCTTCGGCCAAAATCGTTTTTTATTTTTAATTTCAAAAAAAAATCTTTTTCAAACTTTTTCCAAAAATTCGAAGAAACGGACCTAGCTCAAATTCCATGTTCTCAACGAGCGAAAGCCTGAAAAGCCCAAAAATCGATTTTTCAGAATCTAGGCATGAAAATTTAGATAACAACGTTGAAAACTGAAAAACTGAGAAATTCAATCTCAAAATTCCGGAATTTTTCGTTCAAAAACCGGAAAAAAATATTTTTCTTCAAAAACAAATTTCAAGGTGGTATTTTTCTTATTTCGTCTGCGTCAAGAATTACAAGAATCTTGTCACAAACATCACCCGCCAAAAGAAAAAGAAATCCGATATCTGACAGGGAAATGTGGGGGTCCTGGCGGGCAGGCGGATCGAATTTCTACGGTTCCTTCGTGGATTTCTCACGGTTTTAGAGGGGATTTCAATGATTGTTGAGCGGTTTTTGAAGTGCCAATGACGTGTTTATTCGGTTTGCAAAAAATTGCAACATTTTGAAATTTTTGAAAAAAGTTTTTCAGTTTTTTTCTCTCAATTTTTCTAATTTTTGAAAAATGTGTTTTTCCTGTTGAAATTTTCAATTTTCTCGTAAAATTAGCAGTTGAAAAAGTATAATCATGCCTAGGTTCTGAAAGTTTTGATTTTCGGGCTTTTGGGCTTTCAGGCCGGCCCAAAAAGCCCGAAAACTGATTTTTCTGAATGTAGGCTTGATTACACCTGGTATGACCACAATTTTATAGGGATTCAAAAAATTTTATTTTACTATTGCGCACTTTCAATTTCTGTCGGTTTTCGGGCTTTCGGGCTTTTGGACCCGGCCCAAAAAAGCCTGAAAATCTAAAAATTGGAACTAGGGCATAATTATACTCATTCGAATGGAATTTCGCTGAAGATTCTGGAAATCAACATTTAAACTTGAGAATCTGAAGTTTGGAGCCTTCTGGAGCACATTTTCGAGCTCCAGATTTCCAAAATCAAGATTTTTTGAATTTTTCAGAACCTAGGCTTGATTATACTCATTTGAAAGCTGATTTCCCGTAGACTTTGAAAGTTTCACTCTCTCAACCCTTCGAAAAATTCGGTTCAATTCAAAAAAGAAAATTCCAAAAATTTTTTCGAAAATTTTTTACTTCCAAAAAAAAATTTTTTTTTCTTGTTCTAAACTTTGATCCTCATTGTAGTCCGTTGCCCACTCACTCATCCTTACTCGCTCGACTCGACTCGAAAAAAAGAGTCAAAAAGTGGAAAAAGTAGGATAGAAAAGGGAAAAGAGTAATTGAAACAAGGCCCCGAGTTCATATGGTATGCACATAGGAAATGTTGTGTTTCGGTTATTAGGAAACGGGAAAAAAAGAGAGGGACAAATAAGCAGTAAGTCAGCGGAACGGAAGGGGGGGGGGGGAATTAGTTTGCACCCTTCCCTTCTTTTTCTTCTAATAACTGGAAGGGACTTTTGGAGAGAAAAAGGAGGAGGAGGACAGGCCACGCCCACTTTCTTCTTCTTCTTCTTCTTCTTTTTCTTCTTCTGGATGTTAACTAGATGTGGCCTAGCCGTTCTGATGAGTCAACCAACTCACTCACTCACTCTTTCTCATCCCACATCCTCATTTTTCTTCTTCTGTTCCAGTTTTTTTGCTTTTTGGCTTTTTTTTTTTTTTTTTTTTCTCCTTTATATCTCCCAAACTTTTTTACCGGGGG